>CAEMYA010000091.1:264065-274569 GCA_903131615.1 Diplodus sargus
CCAAAGACAGTTACAGTTACTACGTTACCTAGTTTGGTTCTGTAATGTTGTTTGTGGGACATTTCTCTGTATTAAGTTGAGTGAAGGATCTGTGCAGATAGACGCGCCCTCGACAATACTGCACCTCGAATACTATCAGACAATGTCCTAGAATTCGAATTCTTTATTTGGGTACCTTTAGCAGATATGAGATTAAAATGCGATTAATTAGATTAATTAATTACAAATCCTGTAATTAATTAGATTAATTTTTTTAATCGCCTGACAGCCCTAATATATATATGTGTATATGTGTATATATATATATATATATATATATATATATATATATACACATATACATATACATTTATTTATTATTTATGATATCATCAAAGACATGAATGAATTTATTGAGGAAAGGAAAATGCCAGGAAGGTACTGTTTATTCAAAGAACGAGCTTTATTAACACAAACACAATACAACTATGTACAAAGCATAATCTGCCCACACAACAACGGGAAGCTCACTACAAGCCCAAAATCCTTCAGCACAGTGAAGTGTCTGTCTGCCGCCTCGGAGCTGGAGGTAACTGCCGGCCTTCTGTCTGAATTCGGTCCATTTTGCAGACGTCTGTGGTGTGTCACTCTGTACTTCGTAATCGCCTCTATAATCTCGACTGCAGCGCGGCACAGAGCTCGGTGAGCTCCCGGCTCCATCCAGACACCCGCCGTCTTCCTCCTCAGACATCAGGTCTATGGCGGCGCACTTCCAAAGGTCCACCTCATCCTCAGCTAGCACTCTGTCTTGCTTCCAGCAGCTGTAAAAACAACCAATAAAGACACAACACATCTATTAATGTACCCAAATAATAGTCACATTGACTAAAAACGGATCTAATCTAACAAGTCTTACCCTCTTTGTTCTCGATTGACTCCGTGCTGAACTCCTCACAGCTTCAGCCTGCGATGGAAGGTCTGGTTGTTTTTACCTGAAGCTCCTGCGAAATGTCTTACAGGCAGCTGGAAAACAATCAAATGAGAGTGGTATGAATAAAGAAAATGCAAGTCACAGTAACATTAAACAAGGAAGGAGAAAACAGTAGCAGTTACTTACACACCATGGCATCATTATCAGCATCATGTAAATCTGGACTTGCAGACAGAGCTCCGAGCTAATAGGAGGTCACGGTCTCGTTATGAGGCGAGGTTAGTCTGTGAAAACAAAATGCTCGCAGCGATAAACCTCCGTGTCCCTCTGCGGCAGAGAAGCGACCTCCGTCGGCGACACTCCGCAGCGGCCCGGCAAAGCTCCTCCCATCAGCGCAGGCCTCCTCTCGACAACGGGTGGGCCGCTAACCTAGCTCCTGCTAGCCTAGTTTAGCTCCTGTTGCTAGCTAGGCCGAACTGGCTTCGTGTCCAATGAAACACAAACACTTCGACTGCGATGGAGAGTCCAACTCACACACTGACAGCATGTCGTCCGACAACAGTTCACAGTCCGTTAGTGATAAAACACGACACTGACGGACACACACAGTCCACTGTTAGCTGCTCGACGCCATTAACTCTCCACTCCTTCTTCCTTGTCACTGACGCTCCGGTGAACCAGGAAGTGTAAAAACTCTTAAAGGTCATGAACTCTCACACGTAGTAAGAATTACTTTTCATCCTCTTTTAAAACATTCAGAACCCATTAAATTATATTTTAATGTCACATTTAAAACAGAAATTATTTATCCATTTCAATATCTTATTTATCTCAAAATATGTCATGCAAATTTTAACTTAACAACTGGTGCTTTATCTTTAACTTAGTCTCAGGAGAGAGAAAAAAAAAGAATAAATAATAATTTTACATAACATTCGCCATTGCTAATGACATGCACAGTAATTAATGTAGCATACTTTAATTAAATAAATCAATTTAAGCTAAAATTTAAGAGTCTATAATTATACCATACTGGGCCTGATCTATTTAGACCAGAGATTTTCTTAAAATGAAGTTAATACCTTTTAGAAAAAGGTCACCTGAGGTAAAACTCCCCCTGCTACCCTGATTTGCATTTGTATAGCTCACAGCATTTTCATTTACATATTAAAGCCTCCCCTCGAATCAGGGGGAGGGGGGTCATGGGGGGACAACTGCCAAGCAAGGCCCACGTCAATTTCAGACAATTTACGTCAGTTTTCGGTGTTGCCTGCAAATTGCCGTGAATTGTCGCAAACCTGAAATTCCACGACAATTTACAGTACCGCATACTGACGAAAATCCCACTTTTCATGCAGTGGACTGCATTAGGTGCTACCATGTCCCCAGAAGCTAAAGGGGAGTGGAAACGTGCTTTTGCACCAGACCATTGCCTGGGTGGTGAAAGGACGACTTCCCATAAGGGTACATAACCTGAATCCATACCCCATTTTAATACCTCAACGGTGCCCCCTTGCTTATGTCTTCCAGGTTAACTCAAGTCAGATTCGGGGGGGGGGGGAGACCTATTGTTGACGACTTCAGGCCCAGACTTGGTAGAGGTGGATCTCCAGGAGAACCAGATCACCACAGATGACCAGCATCCAGTCTGTACCACCCAGCAGGGAGCGCTATGGGCCAATTCCACCAAGCCTTTACTCTGAGTTGAGGGGACTCCTCCAAAACATGTTGGACAGTGATGTCATAAAGGAAAGTTCTAGCCCTTGGACAGCGCCTATCGTCCTTGTGAAAAATAACAACGGATCTTGGCGTTTCTGCGTGGATTACAGGAAGCTCAATGCCCTAACCCATAAAGATGCCTATCCACTGCCCAGGATAGAATAATCCCTTACCAGTCTAAAACAAGCTGCTTGGTTCTCCACTCTCGACCTTGCCAGCGGATTTTGGCAGGTGAAAGTGGACCCAAAGGATCGGGAGAAAACGGTGTTCACCATCCCTTTGGGCCTCTATGAGTTCCAGAGGATGCTCTTCAGCGTCCGTAACGCACCTGCTACCTTCCAACGTCTAATGCAGCTGTGCCTGGGAGGACAGGTCAGTGAGTCATATTGAACACCTAGAGCAGGTTTTTGAAAAACTGGCAGCCCATGGCCTGAAGTTGTAACCCCATCAATGTAACCTGTTCCATAGGAAGGTCACCTACCTTGGCCATGTCATCTCCAGGAATGGGATATCTACAGACCCTGAAAAAAACTACTGTCGTGAGGAATTGGGCTCCCCCTTCAACCCATTGGTGGTTTTAGACCCATTTTAACAGGGGGGCCAGGTTTAGGCTGGCTTTTTTGTGGGGGGGCATATAAAACCTGGGAAAAAAAGACAAACCCCTCATTCAGACAAGGGATAAATGGGACTTTAAAAAGTATTTACAATTTCAACAATTTTGATTCGGTAATATACGACTGAGACACTTTATTTCTGCCTTTCCTTTCAGTACAAAATCATTGCAGGAAATCCGTCATTGTATTATTGATGCAGACACCCTGTCAGGGGGGCCACAAGAGGGTCCGGACTCAGAGTTATGGGGGCACTGGCCTCTGTAATTTTGACTTTGAACTGAATTATTGCCCCGGTACTGCCAACTGTAATGCTTGTGTCTTGTCCAGGTTACCACAGGAGACTGGATCCATCCAACAGGCCCAAGCGGAGACGGCAGTGTTGAAGTCAGAGGCCACCCTTGAAACCAAAGACCATTGGAAGGACTGCCAAGAGGAAGACCAAACATTGGTGCAAGGGAAGGAGTGGGTGGCAGGAGATCGTCTCTCAGGACCAGAAGAAAGGAAGGCGAGCTTACCTGTGGTGAGGTGTGGAGCCGTCTACACATCCAGGAAAGTGTGTTGAAGCGGAGAACCCAGGAGCGCCATACCGGAGTGAGTCTCTCCTAAATTGTAGTGCCCACGGGCAAGACCCATCAGCTGTGGGAGAAGTATCATAATGTCTCAGGCCACATGGGTGTGGCCGAGATTGAGGCTTTGCTGTGGAAGTCATTCCACTGGGCCAGGGATGGGCACCAATTTACAGGAATGGGGGTCCAAGTGTGCAAGCTGTATCCAACAGAAAATAGGCCCAGTGGTAAGGGCACCCTTGGTGCCTATTTTAACATCACACCCTTTGGAATCTGTTTCAATTGACTACCTGTCTCTTGGTCAGCATGGTGACAACTATCCTTATCTGTTGGTTATAACAGACCCATTCTCCAAGTATGAATGGGCTGTCCCTACAAAAGACCAGACAGCAGCCACCGCGACTCGTGTCCTCTGGCACCATATCATCCAGCTGTGGGGATGCCCGGAACAAGTTCTGTCTGACCAGGGGGCAGCCCTCGAGTCAACCCTAGTAGCACAGCGCACTTTGTTGGGATGACAACTGTTAAAGGGGGGAGGAGTGTCATAGAACGCTACTTTGTTTAAACAGTGTGATCTATGGTGAACTTTGTATTTTGAATTGTGAATAATAATTAATGGTGTGACTTTCTTAATGTTTTCTGTGAGCTATGGGAGTGATGGACAATGATTTAGGTGTTTACTGTGTCACAGTGGGGGTGCGTTTACCTGTCTTTCATGACCTGTCAAAACAAGGACACATGTGGCTAATTGACACACCAGCCGAACCCTATTACATCAGTGATCTCATTCGCCAGTGGCTGATCCCTCTTCCAATAAAGAAGACGCCAGATTCCTTACCGGAAGTAAAGAAAAGGCTGGTCCAATGTCTACTGTGTCTACAGAGCAGTAGTGATGGCAGCATATCTATTGATGGGCATGCATTATATTTCCAGAAGGAAAGCGATCAGGCTAGAAGGCTTAATAATCCCTTTTAAATTTGCTGGGGTTACAGGACAGGTCGCAAGCACTGATAGTGTTTAATTCTCCTGACAGCAGTGGTCCGGCTACGTGGAGTTCCCGGCACTGGACTTCTGGGATTGGACTGTATTGTGGCAGCCGCATCCTACTGAGAGCCCCGCTGGAGCAGGCCTCCTCCCTAACCCTAAAACCTGGACTTATCTTAAGAACCCCCCTCCCCCCGCTGGATGGGTGTAACCTGAGATTCTATTGACCATTTCTTTGTGCTTTCTCCAAGGTGGCCCTAATTTGATGATTGAGGGGAGGACTGACAAATAGAAAGGAATGTGGCTTGTACCTCTCTCACTTCGCCTTTATCCAGCCTGAGCAGCCGGCTCACCAGTTTTTGTTAGTAAACATTGTTGTTTGTGTTGATAAATTGATTAATTATTGTGACATCCTGACTGGTTAATGATGTTGGGCCTTCTGTGGACAAGCTGCTTTTAGAAGGTCGTAACAGTGTATAAACTACTGTGACAGTGGGGCAGCTCAGTTGGAACGGCGACCTCTGTTAGTTAAGCCCAGTCAGCCCCCTCAGAAGATACTTTAATTCAGGCCTCAAAAGCTGTCAAAATACAACTGTAAGATATTTCAAGTTTTCAGTTTGTAATTGGATTATCAATATGTATCATTTAGAGGAGTCACAATAACCTCTTAATGTTGCATCACTCTATCTGACGTAGTGACAACTGGATACCTTGAAGATAAAATCATGACTATAAAATATTGGAGCAAGTGGAGATTCTCAGCAGTGAGAGAGACAAGACAGACCGGAAACTGACACTCAAACTGGGTATTACTGATCTGCTTACAATGTTTGATCAAATATCTGAACAATAATTTCTAGGAAATTTTAAACTGATGATCTTTGCTACTGGTTAGAACAACACTGATGGTTTTCAAGCAGGAAAATGCTTTTTCAAGCTGTAACACTTATGTAAAGACATTATTAGAGCTAAACATTTGATGAATATGTAAATTAAACCTAAATGAACATGAGTACACTGTGCTGGAAATTTCAGTTTAGCGTCTTTTTAGATCACTTTGTCAGAAACTAAGCTCTTAACATTGTTTTCTTCTTTCAGATCCATGGGAAACTACACCTACAACAGCTTCACACTCCAGCTGGAAGGGTTAAATGTCTCAAATGAGTTGGTCTACCCCGTCTTTCTCTTCTTCTTTTTCTCCTACCTGTTTATAATGGTTACCAATGTGGGTATTGCTGTTCTAATTTTCAATGACAAGAGCCTTCACCAGCCGATGTATCTCCTTTTTAGCAACCTGCCATTTAATGACATTCTTGGGAACTCTATCATGGTGCCTCGTTTGCTTGTAGACATTTTGCTGCCTCCGTCTGAACGTCTCATCAGTTATTATGAGTGTGTAGTTCAAGCTTTCACTTCACATATGTTTGGTACAACTTCTCACACTGTGCTCATGATTATGGCCTTTGACAGATATGTGGCCATCTGTAATCCTTTGCGCTATGCTGCCATAATGACCAACAAAATGGTGATCAAGTTGACAGTTTCTGCCTGGGGAGTGGCCTTGGTTCTGGTCGGGATTCTTCTCGGTCTGACCATACGGCTGAACCGATGCAGGACGATGATCATGAATCCTTACTGTGACAATGCTTCTTTGTTTAAACTCTCCTGTGACAGTGTGTTTATTAATAATGTGTATGGCCTCACTTTCACTGTTGTCCTCTTTACAGCATCTATAGGCACCATGGTTCTCACTTACACAAAGATTACTATTGTCTGTCTGACGAGTAAGAACAAGTCTTTGAACAGTAAAGCTTTGAAGACCTGCAGCACTCATCTGGTTGTGTATTTGATCATGGTGTTCAATGGATTTTCTATCATTACTCTTCATCGTTTCCCTCAATACTCAGATTACAGAAAACTTTGTTCTATCTTGTTTCACATTATCCCTGGCAGCCTCAACCCCATTATATACGGCATCCAGTCAAAAGAGATCAAGAAGTTTTTCTCATCCAAGATTTTGCAGAATTTCTAACTTCAATGCTTTGCCTGGAGAAATAGCAATATTTGATACCAGAGGGAGAAATTACACAATGAGGGCATAAATGATCATCATAAAAAGGCTTGTGTACTGTGAGTTAAACACAACAGTATACCAGTTATAATGCACTGAGTATATCAATCAACCCGGACAGTGATTGTTGGAACAGGGAAAATAAAAGAAAGTTTGTCTGGTTTGAATGAAGTGTGTTATACAATAACAAAATTATTGTTTCTGCAAATGGAATCCGGCGCATTCATGGAGGCTGATTGTGGTTCAACAAAAAAGGAACTTAATCTCAAAAGGGGTTTATCTCTGGAGGGATTATTTCAACAATGGTGTCAAAATCTTCTGTCAAAACAATTTATGAGATTGTAAATTATAAAACAAACACGTAAAATGGTCATATCCAATATATATATAATGTGTGTGTATATATATTTATATATTATAATGCAGCGATGCCATATTATCCATCATGCCTACTCCTTGACTGAGTACCTATAGTTTGTTGTTCTGCTGTTTATGTTTCAGAATGCAAATGTTACTTCTTGTCAGTGTTTTAATTTGTCTGGTTAAGACATAGTTGTCTATGCGGGTAATTGTAATTTTTAACAGCTCATAGTTTTAACCAGTAGTGAGTGGCTGTTACATTTCAAGACCAAAGCTGGATTTCTTAACTGTATTTCTGACTTTTTGCTTCCCATACTAAATGTCATTAAAGGGTCTTCATCACTGAAAGCTGCTCCTGGTCCCTCATTCTGTACTTCTTGTTACAGTATATTAGCAGCTCCAAGAACTGATGAGCTCTACTTTCTGATAATTGCAGTTGTCAATATGACCAGATTTAATGGTTTCACAATAAAGCACTACTACACCTGTTGTTTCACAGAGAACTTCACACCTACTGAGGGTCACTGTTGGGTGACGTTATTTTTTAAAAGTAACTCATTCTGTCACAAAATTACTGCCACTAAAAACTAAATTGATACATTACTGCCTTATTACTGGGAAAAGTGATGTGTTGGAGCACGTTAGAGTTACCAGCAATTACAGTAAAACTTTATTGCGACTCATGTCGCATGTCGGGTAAAATTGTCCAGATGGCGTGTAAGCAGCTGTACTTGTACCTTTGAATGTACTCACTCTACAGTCACCCTCCACATTGCACCGCCCTCTCTTGCACAGTTAGGCTGCAGCACAACTTTTAGCCGGAGAAAAATAAAAATAAAAATCTTTACAATTACAATAGGGTTCTGAGCACCGCTGGTCCTAGGAATGCAAGCATACGCAAGCATACGCATTCCCTCTGCCCAGCGGGCTTGGCCCCCTAATTACAGCTGCAGGCAGTGATGGCCCTCGCAGTCCACACGCCTCGGGGCAAGCTGCTGTCGGTGCTTGTTCATGCACCATCTTCCGTTGAGGAAGTCGTTCCTTTATAATTTGGTAGCCTGCTCCCGTCAGTATTAAATAATGTACGCTGAAGTCAGAAGAACTCCCTGCAATCTACAGAAAAAGAAAATGGACTACAGATGAAAAATCTCTCAAAATAATTTGTGGTCAGTTTGTTTTGATTATTGATTTGCATTCCCCATGCATCAGGCAGCAGCGCTGTCGAAGGGTGCGCTCAAACTTTTAGTTGCATGTCATCTTGTAGTGTATGATATGGAGAAAAAAGCTATAAATGTCACGTAAATAGGATGGTGTTTATCTGAATTCCTGTGTCCAGTAGGTGGCGCTATGGATATGACACAGTATTGATGCATGGAGGTATTCAGGGTGACATTGTATACTTGGTGCTGAATTTGGTGTACATGGGAACTGAATATTGATCCCCACCATGTTTGACGCAGGCGAAAGCTTTTGATAACTTTTCATGTTCAAGGTCTGAGGATGATACTGAGTGAATTGGAAGTCTGTGGTGTTCAATCTGTAGGAGGAGTTCATTTAAGTACAAGGCATAGACATGGATCAAAATGGAGGTGAAATGGGAACGTTTCGTGTTAATCCGACCTACCGATGTGGAGATATAAAATACTTCAATTTAAAGAGCACCACCTAGTGGACATCGGCCAAAATTTTGCACAGAGCCTTAGGGGCTCACAGGGAATTGGTAACCTGAGTTTCATGTCATTTAGACACAACAATGTGGAGATATGCAACACTTCCTGTTAGGAACGAAAACTGCAGGAAGTTGTTATTTAATTACTTAAATATTCTTTGAACTATCACAACTCTGTTGACAAATTTCTGTCAGGAGGGTCCACAGATGCTGTGTGCAAAGTTTCGTGCATTCAGTGAAACTGCCTGGGAGGAATTTGAAAAAGTAGGTTTGTGACATTTTGCCACATTGTAAAAAAAAACAGTAGGCGGAAATGGCCAGGACATTAAATCAAAAGATTCAGCACAATTCTGGGAACGCGTGGATATAAGGTTTTGAATGTGCAACAAAGTATATGGCAGTTATAAGCCAAAATGCACTTTCCTTGGTTATAGCGCCACATAGTGGTGGAATTTTACAACGACAATAGACTATACAAATTTCCACCAGGTGTGACGAATGTTCCAAGTTTGGTGAGTTTTGGGGTTTTTGGAGGGGTTTTATGTTCTTGCAGTGAAAAATGTCACCATTTGGGACAAAAAAGTCATCATTCGAAAAACAAAGGCATCTTGCAGGTTTCCCTGCTCGGACCCTAATAATGTAAACACAGGCTCTTATAACTAGCGTATGATGTTTAAAAATGCAACTAATGAACCTGTAAAGTATGAGTGCTTACATAGAAACGATAAAAGCACAAATACGATGCATGTGAAGTAGGGCGTTTTTTTCCCCGAAACACATTCCTACATACAAATGATTGAACTTGCATTTCACTCTGATGTTGTTCTTGTCCTTTTCACGCACAAAAATTCATAATGATGAGAATATTTCCACAAAGTTAATGCTTTGAACTAAAGTTAATGTGTTGGAACTATTGAGAAGACAAGAACGTTCACCAGTCGATAACCATGAGGTTGAGTCGAGTCAAGATTCTGAGTCGCATTGAAGTATCATGATAGTATCAAATCCGGACATTAGCATATCATACCAAGCCTTATTTTAAACACTAGTGCAGTGCCCGTAGGAAATACGTGTTCCTATAGAAAAGTGGGAGGTTAAGAAGCATTTTCACTGATGGCCAAATGAGGCTGTTTGAAGGTGGAACGTCGGGGATATTTAGGTTTGTTATGAAATCCGATATTCCAGAGTATAATTGTTCGTTTTTGACTATTTTTGATTTTGCCATTATAATTCACCTTAAAAACTATTTACTTGGTGTGATTATTTTCGGCACAACCTCACGTGTGACTGTACAGTTATTTTTTCATTTTGACATATTGTATTTGTCAGGTTTGGGGTTAGAGGGGAGACTATGGAAGGGGGAAGGTGGACCCAAATGCAGTTATATACACAAGAGGCAAGGAAATGGGGGAACAAAAAGCGAGCTTTATTATAAAGCTGAACACAAAAACAGAAGCAGACAAAACGGGGGCAAGTGGCAAAGTGACAACCAAAAACAGCAAGACAAAGTAGAAACTAAAAGGCAAGACAAAGTACAAAGAAATAATTAAAGTTCAACTCAAAGGCAAAATGCAAAACTCAAAAACCATACCATGGGGAACGAGGAACAGA
>CAEMYA010000091.1:277267-288711 GCA_903131615.1 Diplodus sargus
TTCTCACACTGTGCTCATGATTATGGCCTTTGACAGATATGTGGCCATCTGTAATCCTCTGCGCTATGCTGCCATAATGACCAACAAAATGGTGATCAAGCTGACAGTTTCTGCCTGGGGAGTGGCAATGGTTCTGGTCGGGATTCTTCTCGGTCTGACCATACGGCTGAACCGATGCAGGACGTTAATCATGAATCCTTACTGTGATAATGCTTCTTTGTTCAAACTCTCCTGTGACAGTGTGTTTATTAATAATGTGTATGGCCTCACTTTCACTGTTGTCCTCTTTACAGCATCTATAGGCGCCATGGTTCTCACTTACACAAAGATTACAATTGTCTGTCTGACCAGTAAGAACAAGTCTTTGAACAGTAAAGCTTTGAAGACCTGCAGCACTCATCTGGTTGTGTATTTGATCATGTTGATCAGCGGATTTTCTATCATTACTCTTCATCGTTTCCCTCAATACTCAGATTACAGAAAACTTTGTTCTATCTTGTTTCACATTATCCCTGGCAGCCTGAACCCCATTATATACGGCATCCAGTCAAAAGAGATCAAGAAGTTTTTCTCATCCAAGATTTTGCAGAATTTCTAACTTGAATGCTTTGCCTGGAGAAATAGCAATATTTGATACCAGAGGGAGAAATTACACAACGAGGGCATAAATAATAATCATAAAAAGGCTTGTGTACTATGTGTTAAACACAACAGTATACCAGTTAATTTCCGTCTGGAGGAGGTGGGACTATGTGGGCTCTGCAGTGGTGCATGAGTCAACATGCTGCGAGGAGAGCAAAAACACAGCTGGTACTATGATCTTAATCTCAAAAGAGGTTTATCTCTGGAAGGATTAATTCAACAATATTGTCAAAATCTTCTCTCAAAACAATTTATGAGATTGTAAATTATAAAACAAACACGTAAAATGGTCATATCCAATATATATAGTGTGTGTGTGTGTATATATATTTATATATTATAATGCAGCGATGCCATATTATCCATCATGCCTACTCCTTGGCTGAGTACCTATAGTTTGTTGTTCTGCTGTTTATGGTTCAGAATGCAAATGTTACTTCTTGTTAGTGTTTTAATTTGTCTGGTTAAGACATAGTTGTCTATGCAGGTAATTGTAATTTTTACAGCTCATAGTTTTAACCAGTAGTGAGTGGCTGTTACATTTCAAGACCAAAGCTGTATACTGTGTTTCTGACTTTTTGCGTCCCATACTAAATGTCATTAAAGGGTCTTTATCACTGAAAGCTGCTCCTGGTTCCTTATTCTGTACTTCCTGTTACAGTATATCAGCAGATCCCAGAACTGATGAGCTCTACTTTCTGATAACTACAGCTGTCAATATGACCAGATTTAATGGTTTCACAATAAAGCACTACTACACCTGTTGTTTCACAGAGAACTTCACACCTACTGAGGGGCACTGTTGGGTGACGTTACTTTTAAAAGTAACTCATTCTGTCACAAGATTACTGCCACTTAAAAGTAAATAGAAACATTACTGCGTTATTACTGGGAAAAGTGATGTGTTAGAGCGTGTTAGAGTTACCAGCAATTACAGTAAAACTTTATTGCGACTCATGTCGCATGTCGGTTAAATTGTCCAGATGGCGTGTAAGCAGCTGTACTTGTACCTTTGAATATACTGACTCTACAGTCATTTTGTGTCTTTCTTTACGGCCTGCAGTCAGTAAATGCGCAGCCTAATAATAGAAATGACAGATGCAATACAACATTTACAGCTCTTTATTACAGCAGACTGGGCAGACGCATGCAGTATTAGCCACAGCTGTTTCAGTGATAATTAAAGCTGCAAGCAGTGATGGCCCTCACAGTCCACAGGCGTCGGGGCATGCTGCTGTCGGGGCTTGTTCATGCACCATCTTCCGTTGAGGAAGTCGTTCCTTTATAATTTGGTAACCTGCTCCCGTCAGTATTAAATAATGTACGCTAAAGTCAGAAGAACTCCTTGAAATCTACAGAAAAAGAAAATGGACTACAGGTGAAAAATCTCTCAAAATAATTTGTGGTCAGTTTGTTTTGATTATTGATTTGCATTCCTCACGCATCAGGCAGCAGCGCTGTCGAAGGGTGCGCTCAACTTTTTAGTTGCATGTCATCTTGTAGTGTATGATATGGAGAAAAAAGCTATAAATGTCATGTAAATAGGATGGTGTTTATCTGAATTCCAGTAGTCCAGTAGAAATCTGCAAGAAGTTGTTTTTTAATTACTTAAATATTCTTTGAAATATCACAATTCTGTTGATAACTTTCTGTCAGGAGGGTCCACAGATGCTGTGTGCAAAGTTTCGTGCAATTCAGTGAAATTGCCTGGGAGGAATTTGAAAAAGTAGGTTTGTGACAATTTGCCACATCATAAAAAAAAAGGTGGTGGAAATGGACATTATATCACAAGATTCAGCGCAATTCTGGGAACGCATGGATATAAGGTTTTTGAATGTGCGACAAAGTATATGGCAGTTATGAGCCAAAATGCACTTTCCTTGATTATAGCGCCACCTAGTGGTGGAATTTCACAACGACAGTAGATTATAAAAAATTTCGCCAGGTGTGACGAATATTCCAAGTTTGGTGAGTTTTGGGGATTTTGGGGGGGTTTTATGTTCTTGCAGTGAAAAATGTCACCATTTGGGACAAAAAAGACATCATTCGAAAAACAAAGGCACCTTGCAGGTTTCCCTGCTCGGGCCCTAATGATGTAAACACAGGCTCTTATAACTAGCGTATGATGTTTAAAAATGCAACTAATGAACCTGTAAAGTATGAGTGCTTACATAGAAAAGATTAAAGCACAAACACGATGGATGTAAAGGGCTTTTTTTTCCCCGAAACACATTCCTACATACAAACGATTGAACTTGCATTTCACTCTGATGTTGTTCTTGTCCTTTTCACGCACAAAAATTCATAATGATGAGAATATTTCCACAAAGTTAATGCTCTTAATGTGTTGGAGTGATTGATTGATTGATTGATTTGTCCCATAGGGAGATTTGTCTTCACTGACAGTACATTACATATCTTCGACGACAGGACACTACATACACATCAACGAACAAAAAGAAAGAGATTTAGGGATCAGGCTTCTCCCCAGTCGGGCCCTCCTGTACTTAATGGATCTGTACCTGCGTCCTGAGGGCAGGGGGACAATATATTGGTTCAGTGGGTGAGTGATGTCTTGTGCTATTGAACTATTGAGAATAAGGACATTGCTTTCTAATTCTCAAAGACAAGAACCTTCACCAGTCGATGACAATGAGGTTGAGTCGAGTCGAGATTCTGAATCGAATTGAAGTATCATGATAGTGTCGAATCCAGACATTAGCATATCATACCAGGCCTTATTTTAAACATGTGTGTATAGTGACAGTGGGGCAGCTCAGTTGGAACAGCGACCTCTGTTGAAGCCCAGTCAGCCCCCTCAGAAGATACTTTAATTCAGGCCTCCAAAGCTGTCAAAATACAACTGTAAAATATTTCAAATTAAGTTTGTAATTGGATTATCAAAAATTGTCATTTAGAGGAGTCACATGTTAATAAAAGTTCTGTGGCCGTCACAATAATCGCTTAATGTTGCATCACTCTATCTGACGTAGTGACAACTGGATACCTTGAAGATAAATTCATGACTATAAAACATTGGAGCAAGTGGAAATTCTGAGCAGTGAGAAAGACAAGACAGACTGGAGCTAAACATTTGATGAATATGTAAATTAAAACTAAATGAACATGAGTATACTGAGCTGGAAATTTCAGTTTAGTGTCTTTTTAGATCACTTTGTCAGAAACTAAGCTCTTAACATTGTTTTCTTCTTTCAGGTCGATGGGAAACTACACCTACAACAGCTTCACACTCCAGCTGGAAGGGTTAAATGTCTCAAATGAGTTGGTGTACCCCGTCTTTCTCTTCCTCTTTTTCTCCTACCTGTTTATAATGGTTGCCAATGTGGGTATTGCTGTTCTAATTTTCAATGACAAGAGCCTTCACCAGCCGATGTATCTCCTTTTTAGCAACCTGCCATTTAATGACATTATTGGGAACTCTATCATGGTGCCTCGTTTGCTTGTAGACATTTTGCTGCCTCCGTCTGAACGTCTCATCAGTTATTATGAGTGTGTAGTTCAAGCTTTCACTACACAGTTGTTTGGTACAACTTCTCACACTGTGCTCATGATTATGGCCTTTGACAGATATGTGGCCATCTGTAATCCTCTGCGCTATGCTGCCATAATGACCAACAAAATGGTGATCAAGCTGACAGTTTCTGCCTGGGGAGTGGCCTTGGTTCTGGTCGGGATTCTTCTCGGTCTGACCATACGGCTGAACCGATGCAGGACGATGATCATGAATCCTTACTGTGATAATGCTTCTTTGTTCAAACTCTCCTGTGACAGTGTGTTTATTAATAATGTGTATGGCCTCACTTTCACTGTTGTCCTCTTCACAGCATCTATAGGCGCCATGGTTCTCACTTACACAAAGATTACAGTTGTCTGTCTGACCAGTAAGAACAAGTCTTTAAACAGTAAAGCTTTGAAGACCTGCAGCACTCATCTGGTTGTGTATTTGATCATGGTGTTCAGTGGATTTTCTATCATTACTCTTCATCGTTTCCCTCAATACTCAGATTACAGAAAACTTTGTACCATTTTGTTTCACATTATCCCTAGCAGCCTCAACCCCATTATATACGGCATCCAGTCAAAAGAGATAAAGAAGTTTTTCTCAAAGAAGGTTTTGCAGAATTTCTAACTTCAATACTTTGCCCGGAAAAATATCAATCATCGATACCAGAGGGAGAAATTAAACACTGAGAGCATTAACAATAATTATAAAAAGGCTTGTGTACTGTCTGTTAAACACAAAATCATGTAATTAATTTCCGACCGTAGGAGGTGGGTCAACATGCTGTCAGAGAAGAGACAAAAACACAGCTGATACTGTGATATTGATAATTTAAAAAGTGAGTATCGAAACCATTTGAAGTATTCTGTATCGATATTTCAATACTTTTGAAAACATTTATACAAATATTTTAAATCTGTCCCCTATTCTACAATGCGTAAGAGATTTAAATCTCAAGAAACTATCAGTAAATTAACATCAGCTACCAAAATATTATGTGGATTCCTTTTATTGGACCATTCTAAACATTAACTCTTTTTTAAGGGTTTACCACCAAAATTTTAACCTGCAATGGGTTTTTTTTTTAATTTATTTATTCATGTGCAACGGCTGGAAAATGCTGGTCAAAACTACACAGCCTGGGCCTGATCACAGCTCAAAACATACTTCACTGAAAACCTCCTCACATACAAAATGGCTGACCACCTTTGTTGTTTTCTATTGGGCTCTTGGTGGTTAGAGTACATATGACACGGTGAAGGAGCTCCTAAAATCAGGGTGTTGTATGAGAGTATGATTATTCAAACTTTAAAGTTATTGAGAGCTCTGGGGAGGGAATGGGGGTCATAGGTCATTATCTATATACGTGTGCTATATGTGTACTGAATGTATTTTCCTTGTGCTCATATGAATAAATAACAAACACTTGGTCATAAACAATCTCCTGCATATCAAAATGAACTGACACTGGAGAGCAAATAATGTAATTCACCACACTTAAAAAAGGAAGTGGCTCATCAATTATTATTTCATCTCTATTAAATTGAGTAATTGTTTGGACATCAAAAGAGTAAAGTGACTTCAACATTGTGATCACACAGGTATTTTCTCCAGTAGAAAGTTAAAGTCGATAATTTCAGTACTAACTTTGGGCATCAAAACTATATCAAAAATATACAAATGTCAATAACACTAGTGTCTAGCTATGGCCAGAAAAAAACTTTGTGAAGCCACAGATCAGTTTGAAACACACTGTAATGTAACCATTACATCATTTGGTGCCTGCTTCTTTAAATGCTAATGAGCTCCGTCTGTCAACTCCTACTTGGAGAGCCTTGCCTGCTAGTTATTCTCAGGGAGAGGATGCTGCTTACACTCGCGCTAGCATGCGCTAATGTTTTGCGGTGGATGTAACGCTATGACTCTGAGATTTTTTCGTTCAACCACACCAGTTTGACCCAGTATCGGACCCAGAAGGAGAGGCTCCTGAAGAAATACAGAATCTGTGGCTGCAGCAAGACGTTTTAGTATGCTTAGTGTGTCTGAATAATGTTAGTTTGTTCTGTGTGTTGTTACAGTTACTACCATGTAGCCAATGGCTAACAGCTAGCGAAAGCTATGTTTTTTCTGAACACTTGTCTCTACACAACGTTATTTGCTCTACCCTCGGTCTCACCTCAATGACGTCATACATGCGTCCACACCAGCGTGTAACATTCGAGTACCTTACTACATCTCCCCCTTTTGAAACAGAAGAGAGGCTACAAAGAAGCATGCACATGAGTCATCTTAAGGAACTCCTAAACTCTGCTTTAGTGTCAATTCAAACATTGAACATAAACAACAAACAGATGTTGCTGTTCCTATTAAAGAATAAAGTTCAACTCAAAAGTCTTTTGGTCCCTGTTTCTTTTGTTCTCTTCCGAGGGGACATTTTAAACTCAGACAGAATAAACTAAGAGTGCATCTCAACATACAAATGTCCTGTTTCTTTTCTCTCTTTTTTTCTTTTTTTTTTGTAACCCCGAACAAAACATCCTGTCTAAGTTTTACACTATTCAGTCACTAAGTGTCTCTGAACCTGAGGGGCAACTTAAAGGGATATTCCAGTGTAAATTTAATCCATGTTCTAACACACCGTGACACCGAGTAGGACCCCCCGAGAGAGATCAAGTTTGCAGAGAGCTAGCTCACGTAGTTTTAGCATCCTCAGAAACGGCCGCACGACAACAATACACTGCAGTAAATGGATCCAACCATAAACCGCCACCAAAAAGCCACAAATAATGCTCAGAACAGCACCAAACCTCAGCAACAGTACAAATAGGGTCTCAGCACATAGTCCGGGGCATCTACCCTCCGCTAGCTTAGCTGGATTTCTATTGTGAAGCTAAAAACAGATTTCAACTCTCCTCCATCGGCTTCCGGGTCGGGGAAGTCCCAACGCGACGATTACCGAGTGCGGTTAGAAATGCTCAATTCCCTTCTTTTCCCTGTCCGCTCTCGATAATAACTGTTATAAACTGGTACGTAAGACACATATGAACTTTGATTGCTTGGAGTCATAATCATAATTTTCATTAACTGCAGGAGAGTGGTAAATTTTGTTAGCCTTTCATTAGAAATCCAGCAAAGTTAGTGGAGTTTTGATGCCCCGGACTATGTGCTGAGACTTGTACTGTTGCTTAAGTGCTGTTCAGAGCATTATTTGTGGCTTTTTGATGGTCGTTTCTTGTTGGAAGCATATACTGGAATGTATAGTCACTATCACTATCAGATAATTCTTCCCTTCTAACTCACAATAGGTCTGCAACGATTCTCTGCCAGGGTCCCTCTAGCAGGGGAGTGGTGATGAGCGGCTCGGTTCGGTTTATACTCGATACAGAATTAGCATCTCACTGCAGTCTTTTTTATGTCTCTGCTGATGCCTGGCCACCAGACAGACATCTTGGCTCTTTCGGGGCACTTGGTTAATCCCTGGTGGTGGCCCTCATGAATTTGCTTCAGAACGTTGGCTCTCAGCAGTGCTGGAATCACTATTCTTTCCTGGTACAGAACAAGTCCCTCTGCTTCGGACAGGCGATGTCTGGCAGCGTGGAATGCAGAGAAATGCAGCCATTCCTTGTGCAGGTGGTGCCTGTCTGGAGATCTGAGTCGTTCTGCGTGGCTTCTCTTATCTCTCTAAGCCTGTCTTGTGAAATGGGCTTATTTGTCACCACTGCTTCAATGTACGCCTTGACATGTTGGTCCGTCTCTGACTCTGTGTTGCGGCTCAAGGGACTCCTGGATAAAGTATCAGCCTCAATAAACTGTTTCCCTGGAACATGCACAGCTGTTACGTTTAACCTCGTGAGGCGCTGTCCTTATTGAGCAGGTCCGTGACTGGGTGTAGTGTGGTTGAGTGGCCTGGCAGGAACTTACCCAGGTAGTTGATGAGCCCAAGCACCTGGCATAACTCCCCAATGTTGGTTGGACTGGGCATTTCCATGATGGCTCTCACTTTGCTTGTACCCAGTACAACACCACCCCCTAGTAGATTTTGAGCAAACGGCCCCTTTATGACCGTCGCCCAGTTGGCATGTTTCTGTCCTTTATACTGGCTAGAGGCAAGTAACTTCCCAATACATCGTACCTCCCCGCCTGGGCTGGTGGCATCTTGGGTTCTGACCAGCTGGCCCCCGACCCCTGCCATTTACTGGTAGTGTCACTCGCCAGTCTTCGTCTGAGTCAGGTTGAGCTGTACAGACTGGCTCTGTAACAGCTCCCAGAAAAGCACCTCATCGCTGTCTGTCTCTCCCGACATCTGCATCTTCTGTTGCGTGCTGGGCAGAGATCACCCTTTCTATGCACTGCATGAAAAGTGGGATTTTCATCCCCGTAAACGCCCGGAAATCTCCCTAATTTTCGGCAGTTTACGACAATTTAGAGCCTGTGAATGTCGCGTTCATCTGTGCCCCATATTGACGGAAATAAACCATGACGTATGTGGAACTCGGAGCTGCGAACGTTTCAATTAGCATATGAATAGCAGAGTAACCACGCCTGGCTACTCAGTATTGGATGAAACCACTACTTTTAAACAAGAAAATTCACTTGTGATTGGTTGGCAGATCTGTCATTATTGGTCACCCTGGGTCATTATAAAATATATGTACATATATATATATATATATATATATATATATATATATATATATATATAGGTATATATGTATATATATATATATACAGTGACAGCTAGTGGTGATTTTGGGTGGGTGGGCGAACAAATGCATTGCATTTATCAATACTTCACACAGCAGCAACAGTAGCATCACATCAAGTTGCAGCAACAACAGTGTATGTTTTGTTATAGAATCAGAAGGTGGCTGCTGCGATTCCAAGCTGAACTCTTCATTGTCGGCATCATGAAAATCTGGACTTGCAGACATAGCTCCGAGCTAATAGGAGGTCACGGCCTCGTTATGATGAGAGGTTAGTCTGTGAAAACAAAATGCTCGCAGCGATAAACCTCCGTGTCTCTCTGCGGCAGAGAAGCGACCTCCATCGGCAACACTCTCCTTGGCGACCCGGCAAACACTTCGACTGCAATGGAGAGTCCAACTCACACACTCACAGCACGTCGTCCGACAACAGTTCACAGTCCATTAGTGATAAAACACGACACTGACGACACACACAGTCCACTGTTAGCTGCTCGACGCCATTAACTCTCCGCTTCGTCTTCCTCATCACTGACGCTTCGGTCAACCCTGAAGTATAAAACTCTTAAAGGTCATGAACTCTCACACGTAATAAGAATTACTTTAACTTCTTTTAAACATTCAGAACCCATGAAATTAGATTAAAGTCACACATTTTAAACAGTAATTATTATTGCATTTTAATATCTTACTTATCTCAAAATATTGCATGCAAATTGTAACTTCTTAACAACTGCCGTTTTATCTTTAACTTGGTCCCAGGAGAGAAAAAATAAAATAAATTATTATGTGTATCTTTTTTACACAACATTGGCCATTGCTAATGACATACGCAGTAAATAATCCAGCATACTTTCATCAGATAAATCAATTCAAGCTAAAACTTAAGAGTCTATAATTAGGCTATTCTGGGCCTGATCTATTTATACCGGAGATTTTCTTAAAATTAAGTCAATACCTTTTAGAAAAATGTCACCTGAGGTAAAACTCCCCCTGCTACCCTGATTTGCATTTGTATAGCTCACAGCATTTTCATTTGCATGTTAAAGCCTCCCCTAGAATCAGGGGGAGAGGGGTCATGGGGATACAACTGCCAAGCAAGGCCCAAGTCAATTTCCGACAATTTAGGGCAGTTTTCGTCGTTGCCTGCAAATTGCCGTTTGCAGTCGTAAACCTGAACTTCCACGACAATCTACAGTGCCACATACTGGCCATCTCCAGTCGGCGTTCAGTCTGCCACTTCTGACACCATGCCACGTTAATCACCAGCCAGTCTTACTTGGTATTAACACAGTCTTTATTTAGTTAGCTTCGCTTAGCTTAACAGCCATACCTGAACACATGTCTCCACACAATGACATTTTTCTCTACCCGCGGTCTCATCTCAATGACGTCATACATGCGTCCACTCCAGTGTGTTACATTCAAGTACCTTACTACAACAACCAAGCTCATCGTAAAATTATTAATATTAAACTCGACTCCAACACCATTACATAGCAGACCGAAGCGAAGCTTAGTAGTTAGCCAATTTCCAGCTGACTTCACCATACTCGTAATACTGTATACTGTATACCAGACTGTAAATACTATCAATACGCTTATCGGTGGCTCGGGTGCAGTTGCTGTGTCTGTATGGTTTGGACTGATCCTTTTAGGAGTGTCAGTGTCGAGGCAAAGCCAGCTTTGTACTGACCCTCATTACTGAAGCAGTCCGATGTGGACTCAACCACTGTCTCTTCTGTTGTTCTGTAGCTGGGACAGAATATATGCACTTATGTTGATTTTTAGAACCAACAACAGAGCGTGTCTACCTCTGAGCGACTACATTGCGAAACACTGCTATCTTACCGCTGGAAACACCGAACTTCACCTCGGGGATGAACGCCCCCCTCTCAGATATTTCCTATCACCGCGCAGAGGAGGCTGCCAATACCTCAGTCCGTAGGGACTGGGCTTGGGGACTTGAAGGTCGCCGGTTCAAGTCCCATTCGGACCAAAAAAGAACGATGTGGACTAGCAGCTGGAGAATGCTGGTTCACATCCTGGGCATTAGGATGTCACCGACCCCAAACACTGCTCGTTGGGCGCCGTGGCATGCGTGGCAGCCCCTTTGCTCATCTCCTCCACACTGCGTGTGTGTGCGCACTTGTGTGTAATGTGAGTGATAAAAAGAATTTCCCAACTTGGAATTAAAATAAATATATAAAATTATTATTATATAAATAAATAAAATAAATAAATGACTCCTATTGTTACGTAATGAAAGGAGCTGAATCTGAACAGCCTGTAGGAGCACCGTTTTACCAGGTGGAGGGCTGCAGAGACCATGCAGGCCTGTTTTCCTCATTCTGCGAGATGGTAGGCTCAGGGAGGACCAGCTTATATATGTAGAGACCGTAATGTTAATATTAATTATTAATATATGGGAATATGGGACCTTTAAATGGCATTTACATAGCTGATGACATTTTTTTGTAGTCTAAGTGAAGTTTGCATCACCCTGGTTACATTTTGGGTTATTGCAGAAAATAACCTTTGTGTCAAACACAAGTTTATGACACTTCTACTGAATG
>CAEMYA010000091.1:291641-318531 GCA_903131615.1 Diplodus sargus
TTTATTTTCAGAGAAAAGTTTAAGTTATAAGTTGAAGATTTTCATTTGAAGGTCTACTCTGTAAGAAAGCTTATTTTGAGTCTCATTCCCATCTAGTCGAGCCAGGATTTGATGAATTGGGAGTGAGACTAAAAAGTCAATATTCTTAAAGTAAACCTTTACATAAATGTTTGGTAGTATGTATCACAGAATGAGGTAACTGATAATTGGGCCTACTGGCACAATTAAAGTCTCGCAATAATTACATTTTTGCAGTATTACAGATTTTGTGTCAGTGGTGACAATGCTATATTAAATGTTTGAAGCCCATCAATTTGAAGCCCATAAATTTGTCCAGTTTTGTAGAAACTAGCGTTGATGTCAGTGGTGTCATTGAAGCCCCCCTAAAATATTCTTAAGCCCCCTTAAATAGTTTGGTGTTTTTATTTTAAAAAAATCTATATATATTTTTTGTTTTTTTTATTTTTTTAAAAAAGTGCCGACAAATTCAATATAAAGTGGCCAGAATATGAGTTTAAATTAATAATCATTATTCACTTAAATATGATCATAAATCTGTCAGTTTCCCTTCACTTCATAGTGTAAGACAGAGGGCCCCTTCAGTGCGTTATCCAATCCATTCCACTTGTTCATAAAGAGAAAGCCCAGATCACTAAAAATCCAGTCCACGTTTTCTCTGCGACCTTGCTTGCGCTCTGTACCTGCAGCTGTGTACCTTGAAGCACACAGAGCCACTAGAACAGCATGAGGAGAAGAACGTGAATGAAGAAGAATGGATATAAGAACGTTTTTCAAGAAAGTAAGTATTCATCACTGCTGGTAGTAACAATTAGTTAGCTCCAGCCCCCAGCTAACAGCAGAAAGTCCCATGTAATTAATGAACCAAGTGCTCCCTGTTTGACAAATAAAAACCTAGCCTGCGCACTATAGACAATCTCTGCGCACATCTCACCTTTGCTGTTTCATGGTCAAAAGTTACATTCCAGCTCTAAAAGAACGCTGCTACTTAGCTAGCTCATTAGGATTTCACAGGATAGAGTCATTTTTGATGCTGACAGTCTTTTATGGAACTCAATATGAATATGAAATAAACGTTTCAGTGAAGGTGCACCATATAAGAGTTATTTAACTTGAGCTTTCATTGGAGGAGAGTAATTATTAGAAAGTGGAGAAAGCCAAGATATATATGTAAAAGCCAAATTAGCCTGACCCAAATATTTTCAAGAGTATCTTAATATTATTTTAATTCAAGTAATAAAGTAATATTTTTCAGGACTTGAAATTACAACCATTTTAGTCACATATGTGCCCAAAATGTAATCTGTGCAACTTTAAAATATTTTGGAGCCAACAATTACAAATAATGCTGTAAACATACTGTTACTGTGCAAACCTGTGTTTGTTCTTATACTGTATTATAAAGACTTAAATAATAATAATAAATAATTTCTCAGTCTTTGTTAGCTATTTGTGAAATTTTGTACTCGCGGCCTACGTTCGCTCACATCCTGTGCATCTCTTGGGGGCTAAGCCTCCCCTGTCCTTAAAACCTAGTGACGCCTCTGGTTGATGTTCACAAATGTTTTAGTAGATTACAGTTACTGTTGTGCCGAAAGACATTTTTTTTCCTGCCTTTGTGGATATATATGAGTGTTCTAACATTTGTGTGTCTCTTACTGAAAATACAGAGCATTTTGTTAAAGTCTGCCTGATTTCATGCTCCAAGAAACCCAAATCAGCTTCAACACAATTATTTATCATATAGATATACACATTGCAATAATATATGCATATAATTCAAAGAGGTCATATCCTGCTTTTGGGGGTTTTGCCTTTCCTTTATTGTGTTTTGAAGCATTTCAAAGTTCACATCAAAGGTAGTGTAGTTTCTGGGCTCTCATCTTTAAAGGTGTCGGCGTGTGGTTCGATGATAAAAGAATTCTGCGGAGGCAAGGCTTTGTGGCTGATAGAGAATCTTTATTGAAACAGAATCTAGAGCCTTGAGTCCGGATCAGAAGCGGCCGCTTTCTGATATTATCCAATCTATGGGAAAAGC
The DNA here is from genome assembly GCA_903131615.1 of Diplodus sargus. NCBI lineage: Eukaryota > Metazoa > Chordata > Actinopteri > Spariformes > Sparidae > Diplodus > Diplodus sargus. The sequence goes on from CAEMYA010000091.1 coordinate 293,698, forward strand.
TATGCCAAAATGCTTTGCCCTCTCCTCTATCAAAACTCCTGACAGCCTCTGCTGTCAGGAGCCCCTAAAAAATGCCACCCCCTGTTCTTCCTGTGAGGGCCTTTTTAGAGGCCCTTCTCCAGTACACCCACTTCCTCTGATTGGTCCTTTTGCCAAATTTATCCAATGGACTAAAAGAGGAGTTTGACCTGTGTTAGGCATCTTCCACTACTTGGCATGCAGATCAAACTTAGCTAAGCACTTTATCGTCTGTTAACCTTTGACTCCTTACAGTTGGGAGCTTCCTCCAGGACCTTCACTCACACAATGAAAATCAATGAGTCATGATTGAATCCAAGCTAAGTAAATCAGAATGTGTTGTCCTCCAGATACCTCAGTAGTTACTCTCTCCTGAAACACCTGTTTTGGAGTCGAGCCTATATTTCCATAACTTAATCTTTATATGCATTACACTTATATAACTTATTAGAAAGAACTTTCCGAACCCACGTCAGCTTCCAGGCCGACACCTTCCTGTGGTCCCACGTCATCTCCCGGTCATCATTTGTCAGCTTCCAGGCTGACACCTCCCTGTGAAACTCCGTCAGCTCCCAGGCTGACAGCTCCCTGCGAACCTCTGTCAGCTCCCCAGCCAACACCTACCAGTGGTCCTCCGTTGGGTCCCAGGCCGACAGCTCGCTGAAAACCTCCGTCGGCTCTCAGGCTGACAGCTCCCAGTGATCCTCTGTCGGTGGCTCTGCCAAGGTCCAGGAGGGTTTTCCAGTCGGCGGTTCGACCACCAGAAGGCCTCAGCCTACGTCTTCACCGCTATCCCCCAGAAGGCATACGCCTTCGCCGCCAGTCCCCAGAGGGCTTACACCTTCGCTGCTGGCTTCCAGAGGATCTCAGCCTTCGTTTTCGCCGCCAGCCTCCAGTAGGTCCCAGCCTTCATCTTCGCCGCCAGCTTCCGGAGGGTTCCAGCCTTCGTCTTCGCTGCCGGCTTCCAGTGGGTCCCAGCCCATGCCCCTGGCCTCCAATGGGCTTTTGTCCTTGCCGTTGGCCTCCCGAGGGTTTTAGCCTTCGACCTTGCCGCTGGCCGCCTGAGGGTCTCAGCCTTGCTTTCTCCTCTGTGTTTTCCCTCATTATCTCACCTGTCCTCCTCCTTCCTCTCTCCCCACTGTGTCTGTGTATTCAAGCATTGGTTTCCCATGTAATCTTTGTCAATTTGTTGTTGGGGGGGGTGACAACAAAAAGAGGAACCCATTGTAAACATCGCCTCTCCTTGCCAGGTGAGAGACTGCAAGACGCCTCCACAGTAAACAGTCAGCTTGGGGACGAAAAGAGTAATTAATTTTAGAAACAGGGCCTCTTTGAGATTCAGAGACGAGGACATGTGTTCCTACATGCTGGTGGGGAGGATAGCTGAGTGACCGTGAGAAAATTGTCAAGGAGGTGGATGACGTGAGGCAGGTTATGGTTGTTAAGGAGTATCCAGCAAAGGGCTATGGGGAATCCTATATTGTCTGGTTACTTTAGCATCTGAATGTAAACAGAAGAATCTTCAGAAATCTGGACACATGTGCAGAACCTTGAATGGTGACGCCTGCTTTAGCCAACCAAGCGCCATGGCCAGCAAGACAGGTGAGGTTGATGGTGTGGGTAATGCATGGAAAAATCTGGCTGGGGATGAGGCTGTTGCTGATGCTTGGTGTGGTCCTACTTTGGGGGGAAGAGAGGGCTATGATGAGCCTACTTTTGTGTGGCTATTCCGTTGGGGCTGATGTGGTAGATACAGTAGTGGGAGGGTGGGGGGCTGGAAAATGAGCTGATCATGAAGCCATCCTCAAATTCTTTTTGAAGTCCACTGCACCGGGTTTGGTGAGTGCATACTGCAGATTGTGGCAGACGAATGATGAGTTGGTGATGATGTTAATGCCTGGGTGGAAGCCGAAAGTGAAACCATGGATGAGGATGTGGATGGTGGCATGTTGGCAGGTGGGGGGAAGGGCCAGCTTGGGGGGGATTGGGGGAGGAGATGCAGCATATGGATGGGACATGTGCATGTGGGTGGGACAAAAGGACAAGGAAATGGGGCAGTGATGACACATTTGGTAGCTTGGTGTGAGGGGAGATCCGCATAGGTTGCAAGTCAGGGAGAGTCTTGCCACTAATAAGCGAAGTTAGAGCTCAGCACCCAGGGCTGGCTGTGTCGGTGTGGACATTATCACGGATGGAGGAGATAATGGATTGATCATTGTTTAAAGGGTTAGGAATCAGCTTGTGATCCATGGGGCAAGTTTTTATAAATGCTTGTCTAAGTACAAACAAATGTTAGAACATCAGACGAACTGGAGAGATATTATTAGCTTGCCTATATAGGGTTGGTTAAATAAGGGAGACACAGTTGGTTGAATTAATGAAACACAGGTGGTTCAATTGGACAGGTCCAGATAGCAAATCAGCAAAGTAGAGTTGCCTGGTCCAGTTCTTGAACTTTAGTTATAATAACTTCATTGAGAGAAGTTTCCCGAAGTTCACAGCGCTGCCAGGCAACAGTAAACAAGCTAGCCCTTGAGGAACGTAAGCCAACATACTACTGTTGACAGAAACTTAAAATCTCACCTCCAGTTCTCGCTGTAGAATTTTTAAAAACTGTGCTGTCCACGTCTCCCCACTTATTGAGACTCATTTAACCTTCTGTTTTTGTTCATTGTCACTGCAACACATTATTACGGCAGTCCCATCACACTTATCCTCATTTTGTTTACATCTGTTTCTCCATGAGATCACATGACATGACAATACACTTCCTCGGGTTCTCAGCTACAAGCTTGTCGATTCTGAAGATCTACATATCTTATACTACATATGAACCAAATTTGGCTTGAGTTTCAAAATATCTTGCTTTGTTGGATAAACCCAACTTAGTAATAATAGTTATCCAGCAGCCCAACTGAGAATGTGTGTGTGTGTGTGTGTGTGTGTGTGTGTGTGTGTAATGTCAAAATTATATGCTGCCTCATTATTTATTTTAATTGTATCACCTCATCACAACAAGCTGTTGCATACTGCACCCTGCCAACAGAATGACAACCTTGCCATTAACCATCATGACATCAGCCATCATGAGGTCTGTCTCAAGTCAGCTCTGTTAGTCCCCTGACAGTAAAACTGACTATATAAAACTGCAACAAAGAGAAGTTTCTTTTGCTGGCTGTTAACTGCCAACAAAGACACAAGAGAGAAAAGACTGAATGTTGGTGAATCGGAGGACTCATAGCAGGTATTGATGAAAAACAGACTTTTGACCATTTTGAATCAAACTCAAATACATTTGTAATCATCTCTTGTGTAGTTTTTTGTTGCTTCTTTTTAACTACATTATTTTGTAAAAGTACACTGTTTATATTATTAATGGTTTGTTATTGAATCTATCAGTGATCTCTGATCTTTGTTATTGCAGGCTGATGGAAAACTACACATTCAACAGCTTCACACTGCAGCTGGAGGGGCTGAATATCTCCAAGGACTTTTTCTACCCCACCTTTCTCTTATTCTTTGTCTCTTATATTTTTATCATGCTTGCGAATGCAGGCATTGCATTTCTAGTTTTAATTGACAAGAACCTTCACCAGCCGATGTATCTCCTGTTTTGCAACCTGCCATTTAATGACATTATTGGAAATTCGATCATGGTGCCTCGTTTGCTCTCAGACATTTTGCTGCTTCCCTCTGAGCTCATAATCAGTTATCATGAATGTGTTATTCAAGCTTTTTCCACACACATGTTTGGTACTGCTTCTCACACTGTGCTCATGATTATGGCCTTTGACAGATATGTGGCCATCTGTAATCCTCTGCGCTATGCCGCCATAATGACCAACAAAATGGTGATCAAGTTGACAGTTTCTGCCTGGGGAGTGGCCTTTGTTCTGGTGGGGATTCTTCTCGGTCTGACCATACGGCTGAACCGATGCAGGACAATGATCATGAATCCTTACTGTGACAATGCCTCTTTGTTCAAACTCTCCTGTGACAGTGTGTTTATTAATAATATCTATGGCCTCACTTTCACTATTGCCTTGCTCACCTCTTCTATAGGCACCATGGTTCTTACTTACACAAAGATTACAGTCGTCTGTCTGACCAGTAAGAGCAAGTCTTTGAACAGTAAGGCCTTGAAGACCTGCAGCACTCATCTGGTTGTGTATCTGATAATGTTGATCAGTGGATTTATTGTCATTATTCTGCATCGCTTCCCTCAGTACTCAGACTACAGAAAATTTGCTGCCATTCTGTTTCATATCATCCCCGGCAGCCTCAACCCCATTATATACGGAGTCCAGTCTGCAGAAATCTGCAAATCCTTGTCAAGATTATTCAGATCCAAACCAGTGATGCCATCATTACGAGCTGAAAAGGCTTAAGTTAGTGTGTAAACTTGAAATGTAAACTAAACTGCCTTACTGTATATCACATTTTAATGCTGATTTATACTGCACTGTTGTTTTTAATTTTTTCTCTCTCAAGTTTGATGTTCAGAGTAGAAATCATGAATATTCTCTTCCAAAGGTTTAATCTGTGTTTGTGCTCCTCCTGCTACTGTCTTACATTTCCCAGTGTGACCCAGTTACTGTAAACCAGTAGCATGGAGCCCTGGATGTAAACAATATTCAGTTTTCTGTGTGATTCAAAACACTTTCTATTTTAGGAGTAAAGTCAGAGTTTAAAGGTGCACTATGCAGTTTTTGAGACTATTTTAAATTTTAGATTTTTTTTTTATACATTAATGAGGTAATAATGCATATTTAATAAGGTCCCAGAATACTGTCTGAAGCTAGAAAGGTGGCAGGGTCCACCACATATAATCAACGTAAAACTATATAAAATATGTTGTCCTTCAAGGTCAGTTTTTTCATTCAGTTAATTCAGTCATGAAAATAGAGAGTTTGTTTATTTAGCTGGTTTAGACAGAAAAAAAAATGCTAATGAATATCTTTCTCTTCTCATTAACACTTCTTACCAAAAACTACAAAGTGCTACTTTATTTTATTCACCAGTTATGTACTGACTAAGAACAATACCTAAATTTAAATGAAAGAGTGTTAAAACTGCAACTAAAACTGTTAGGAATTGGAACAATTTCATCTATAGACAGATATGTCCAGCCAATACAGATATGCATGTTTATTATGGAAATGTCATATTCTTGTCATATAGCTATCCATACATCATCCATAAAACACATATATTTGTACAAGTGTATGGGTATTATCATAAATGTTATATATAAACTATATCTCCATGCCCAGAAAATGTATGTAATATGCAATAATCACGTATTACCTGAAGGGTTACCTATACGGCAGCGTCTCTCTTGATAGAGGGGCATATTGGTCATATGTCTATTTCCAAATGGTAATAAAAGTACGTTTGTCAGTTTTTAATATATATTTGTGAAATATGTATATATATATTTTGCAGTTCAGAGGTTTTTCACAGTCGCTCCACCGGTTGTTCATACCTGTTTGTGCCCTCTATAGAAGAAAACACCACTCTAAAGATTGACAGAAGGTTCTTTTACATTTTAATAGTTTTAGGTTTTGGCAGATGAAAATGCTAAAACTAAACATTGGAATGCTTTTATTTGACTTAAGAATCTGTGGATACAAGACATTTGCATTAAACTACCTCAAAACAACTACTGTAGACCTATATTACATGCTTTGTTAAGTTGTTTACTTACATTATCAAAAATGTGAAGTTGCGGCTCTGATACTACCTCCAGTGGCAGATCTGAGGCGAAATGAAACTGTCCCCCCTCTCCGCCTCTGTCACTTTAACACAAGCCTTATTCCCTCGCCCTCTCAGTGTTGGAATCATGCCCTGATTCTCAGCGTCGGCACCTGTGTGAAAGTTACAGATGCGGAGAGGGTGGACAGTTTACTGCGGCTCTGCTGCACCTCTGTACCACCTATTAGCACTACAGCAGAGACGAGCCAGTTTCTGTGTGAATGGAACAGCTGCAGGCATGGATCAGGGGTGTGTTGATCTGACGGTGTTCACAGCCTGACAGCTAAACAGATCCTTCACAGGTCCCACACTTCAACCCACAAAGCAATGTGGTTCAGGGTTAGAGACAGTGTCTTGTTATTGGAAGGTCGCTAGTTCGATTTCCCTGGTCTGCAAGTCGAAGTGTTCTTGGGCAAGATACTGAACCCCAAACTGCCCTTAATGTGCTGGTTGGCACCTTGCATGGCAGCCATCACCATCACTGTATGAATGTATGTATGAATGAATTACTGTACGTAGTGAGAGGCGGCGAGCTGGTGTGGGCTTGCTTATAGCTCCTCAGCTCAGCCGCCATGTGTTGGAGTTTACCCCAGTAAATGAGAGGGTCGCTTCCCTGTGCCTTCAGGTCAGGGATAGGTCTCTCACTGTTGTTTCGGCTTATGGGCCGAACAGCAGTGCAGAGTACCGGCCTTCTTGGAGTCCCTGGGAGGGGTACTGGAGAGTGCTCCAACCGGGGACTTCTACTGTCGTTCTACTGGAGGACTTCAACGCTCACATGGGCAGCGACAGTGTTACCTGGAGGGGTGTGATTGGGAGGAACGGCCTCCCCGATCTGAACCCGAGTGGTGTTTTGATACTGGACTTCTGCTAGTCACAGTTTGTCCATAACAAACACCATGTTCAAGCATAAGGGTGTCCATATGTGCATGTGGCACCAGGACACCCTAGGCCGGAAGTCAATGATTGACTTTGTGGTCGTGTCATCTGACCTCCGGCTGTATGTCTTGGACACTCCGGTGAAGAGAGTGGCTGAGCTGTCAACTGATCACCACCTGGTGGTGAGTCAGATCCGCTGGCAGGGGAGGAAGCTGGACAGACCTGGCAGACCCAAACATATTGTGAGGGTCTGCTGGGAAGATCTGGCGGAACCCTCTGTCAGGGAGGTTTTTAACTCCCACCTCCGGGAGAGCTTTGACCAGATCCAGAGGGAGGCTTGGGACATTGAGTCCGAATCGAGCATGTTCTCCACTTCCATTGTTGACGTGGCTGTCCGGAGCTGTGGCCGTAAGGTCTCCGGTGCCTGTCGTGGCAGAAATCCCCGAACCCAGTGGTAGACTCCGGAAGTAAGGGATGGTGTCAAGCTGAAGAAGGAGTCCTATCAAGCCTGGTTGGCCCGGGGGACTCTTGAGGCAGCTGATGGGTACCGGCAGGTCAAGCGTGCGGCAGCACGGGCAGTCGCGGAAGCAAAAACTCGGGTCTGGAAAAAGTTCGGGGAGGCCATGGAGGAGGACTACTGGTCGGCCTCGAAGAAATTCTGGCAAACCATCCGGCGCCTCAAGAGGGGGAAGCAGTCCTCTACCAACACTGTTTACAGTGGAGGTGACCTCGACTGGGGACATTGTCAGGCGGTGGAAGGAATACTTCGAGGATCTCCTCAATCTCACTGACACGCCACGGGACTCAGAGGTGGATTCATTCATCACCCAAGCTGAAGTCACTGAGGTAGTTGGGAAGCTCCTCAAGCACCGGGGGTGGATGAGATTTGCCCTGAGTACCTCAAGTCTCTAGTCTTGTTGGCTCCTTCGAGCCAGGACCTTCAGCATGTCCTGGGGCAGTTTGCAGCTGAGTGTGAAGCGGCTGGGGTGAGAATCAGCACCTCCAAGTCCGAGGCCATGGTTCTCGACCGGAAAAGGGTGGCTTGCTCCCTCCAGGTTGGGGGAGAGTTCCTGCCTCAGGTGGAGGAGTTTAAGTATCTTGGGCTCTTGTTCACGAGTGAGGGTCATGACCAAAAGAATAAGATCCCAGATACAAGCAGCTGAAATGAGTTTCCTCCGCAGGGTGGCAGGGCACTCCCTTAGAGATAGGGTGAGGAGCTCTGTCACCGGGAGGAGCTCGGAGTAGAGCCAGTACTCCTTCACATCGAGAGGAGCCAGCTGAGGTGGCTCGGGCATCTGTTTCAGATGCCCCCGGGACGCCTCTCTCGGGAGGTGTTCCTGGCATGTCCCGCCGGGAGGAGACCCCGAGGAAGACCCAGGACATGCTGGAGTGACTATGTCACTCAGGTGGCCTGGGAACGCCTTGGGATCCTCCCAGAAGAGCTGGAGGAAGTGTCCGGGGAGAGGGAAGTCTGAGTGTCCCTGCTCAGGCAGCTGCCCCCGCGACCCGGCCCTGGATAAGCAGACGAAAATGAATGGATGGATGGACCTTATCCTAGTTGTGACACCCCTAAACCCAATCACTGCACTTGAGAGAGATTGGCAGGACTTTAAGAAAGCGAGCAGAGAAAGCTTGGAGAAGGACGAGACACAAGGAGCGGGTGAAGGAGGAGGAAGCAGCGATTCTAATGAGGGAGGACACCGACCGCAGGACCCACGCCATCACCCAATGGACGGACAAGCTAGGGGGCTAATTGACGGCAGGTTCCATGAAGAGGCGAGCAGTGGGAAACTCTGCCCTTGAATGATAAGGCGTGGCTCATGATAGCTGTTGTGTGTGTAAAAGTGCAGTGACTATCGTCTTGCCGCCGATAGATCGAGGTCATGCCAGCAGAGGACGACGATGCGGAGCCACGAGGCCATGGACTGAACAAAGGACGTGTGGCTCTCTTTCCTTCGGTGGCAGAGCCATCCCCACCAGCGTACTGGACGTGTGCTGCCGCCTTCCCCCGCGCAGATAAGACCCCGAACTGTTTTATCTGACTTTTATTGCCCCTTAGTTTTAGCTCCTTCATTTTAGCCTTTCAGCGCCCCTTTTACTCGCTCCCAGGTCTTATCGTTTTTATGGACTTTTACTTGTGGTTTTAACTTAAATTTATTCTGCGAATGAATATCAGTGTGCATCCTGTTAAAGCATATGTGGTTTCTTGGTTTTAACAACTGCTGTCTCGCCTGATTTTAAATCTCACAATCAGTTCTAACCATGCACCTTTTTAATCATGTTTACTTTTTAATCACTCCTGCGCTACAGTAATACATGATAAAGTGTCTGACTGTCCTACCGACTCTTCATCACATTTCTGCCCGTTAAACAGTATCTGCCCCCCCGCAGCAGAGCCAGGCTGCTCCCACAGTTGATACCGACGATTACGTGACATGATTCAGAGCAAAAAAAACTTAAACCCACCATGACTTTATCTCCTTCCACTATTAACTCGTTTTGAAAAAAATGATTGCGATGATTAGCCCTCCCAACCATCCCTCACTGGGATGTGATAGAGCCAGACAGGGTAAGCTGTTTACAGATGGTGATTATGTGATTATATAACTTAGAGTGAAAAACTTAACTTTGTCACTTTCCAGGATGTATGGTGGGTCAGGGTCTCAATCACAACACATTATAACTGCATCCATGTGATTGTGAACAGTAGACAGTTACACCGGAGGAAACACAGGGGTGATTGCAAAAAAAATCCCGAGCCTGAACTTTTTCAGGCTCAGGAACCTCCGTATCCCTATGCAGCTGTGCTAATACAGAGGGATACGGAGGGTTAAGTTTCGTTTTTATCGAAAGTAAACCTCTCGTCCAGCAGCTGGCCCCGCGCTCTATTTCGCCACTCGCAGATCACCTGTTGCCCAGTTGCACTAATGTGTAGGGAGGGAGGGCCTCTGTTAGATCCAGAGAACTTTATGTTAGATCTCTGGGCAAACCCATTTTTTGTTTGTTTGTTTGTTTTTGCAGTCACGCCAGTATGCCGAAAATCCGGCACCGCCCAGGAATGCAATCAGCCCTGGAAACATATTGAAACAAAGCACACAGATCTCAACGTCGTGATGTGCACCATCATGGCTCTTTTGGATCTGCAGCACCTGAGTGGTGTATGAATTAACACAGTGGTGCAACTTTAAACCAGGGCTGCTCAGGACGCTCATGGCCACAGGCTTCAGCTGAGAGACGTGGAATATAGGGTGGACCCAGAGGGATGCAGGCAACTTGTGGCGAACTGCCGGGCAAGTCCCAGGAGGAGGGCTAAACCTTCAGTCTGGGCCTGTACCGGGGAGCAGGGGAAACATGTAGGTCTGCCAGACATTGGCTGTGCGAAGAGGAGTGAGTCAGGGTGGCATGTGTGGTTTGCCAGACCTCCTTACAACGAGTTAAGTGGACTTAAATAGAGGAGAAGGCGACCTCAGCTTCTTCTGCGTGAAACAGAGGGGGTTGAAAACCTGAAGTTGCCATAAAGGGAGTCATGCTGGTGGCTGCCAAGTGAGGGATTTGTGTGAATACTCAATCCAAAACCAGAACCTGGAGAGACCTGCTGAGTCTCCCTCACCAGTGTCTCTATCTTCCAGGTGGCTGCCCCAACAATCCGGAAAGAGGGCATCATGGGCTCAGGGTCTGACCCCCAATTTTCACTGGATACGGGTCCGCTGCATTGTGGCTCTAATCCGGTTTTGCTCCGATGTCCGCCATCCGGCAATCCCCACCGGTTACGGTTTGAGTACGCTACAGCGCAGTACGGTAGACAGCTGCCGTCACGAGGCTGAGGAGTTCCCGCGATAATCACATAAACACTTGTGACTGCAGTTGCAGGTCTGTGTTATTAAAAACAACACCACAAAGTGTTTCCGACCGTAGGATTAGCAGAAGAGCTTGTGTTCGTCTCTTTTTTGAGATTTGTGTGCTGTTGTCAACACGGAGTGTTTTATTTTGAAAAGTAACCGGATGTTGTTTGTTATTTCGTCGCTTGACGTCCTGTCTGTTCCGTGCTATATTCAGCCGAATTGCTGCGTCGTGCTCTGGCATCCACCAGATATAGAAGTCCTGCGTATCTGTGCCGGAGGGCTCCGGACCGCCGGAGCTGGGACGGAGCTGATAAGCAGCGCAGCGGACCTGGTGGGGATTGACACATTGACTGAAGTGAAATGTATCAGCTCCGCCGGCGTGGCCAAGACACAACACAGCGGAGACATATCCCGTGGAAATTTGGGGTGAGGGTGATGGGTCCAGGGAGTAGAGCCAGGATAGGGGGGGCATAGATAGAAGAAGTTCTGGTGGTCGGTCCACATGATAAAGAGCTGTTGGGAACCCTCCAGCCAGTGACGCCACTCTTGGAGGGCCAGTATTTCCACTAATGCTAATTACCTACGTTGTCATATTCTTTTTTGCTGGAGAGAGGTGCCATGAGAAGAAGTCGCAGGGATGGAGTCTTTTGTGTGGCGGGCGGTTAGGAGGTTTGACCAGCAAACTGATATAATTAAAGAGCCAACAACACCGCCTTGGGAGGTCACCAAGGAATAATACACCTCAGTCTAAACAGACATTCAAAGACACAGAGGTTCGTGATACTTATGAGGCTAGAAACATGGTTCCATTTCACAATAACTAATTTCTTATTTTACACAAACACCACAATAATAAGGCCAAAAACACAACAAAAACAATTACGGAGGAGGGGGAATAGCCAAAGCTGAGGCTTACCAGTGGGAGGATGGGTCACCAGGAGTGAGGTATCCAAGGGAGAGTCACCCCAATCACACGTGCAAACACCTCAACACACACCAGCACACAAACACACGGGGAGGATTACACCAGGGGTCGACACACAGCACACAACAAGGGGACACCACCACCGATGGGCACCAACCACGTCACCTTTAGGCTCTCAGCTTCTGCACAGAGAGGGGACAAACATGACAATTAGCAGGACATCACTTGAACAAATAAACAAAACACTGGGTCACACCGGCCAAAATACTGCAAGAAAATAGAATACAATTAATATGACAACACAACAAAACAGATTATCGCTTGGGACTAAGCCGCAAGGTTGGAGTGAATAAGAAATTAACGGCCTTCCATTCCAACACCCCTCCATTGCGAAACCCCTCCATTCCGAAATACCGCAGTTCCGACCCTCCCCCCAAAACACAGCTGTTTAGAAATTAAACACCGCTATCTGTGGAGCTGATGTCCACTTCCAGCTGCACTCGCACAGTTCTGAAGTGGGTTAAGGTTAGGGTTAGTTCGGAGTGGGGGGGTTTCGGAATGGAGGGGTTTCCCCAATAGCCTTTTCGGAATAGCGGGGTCTTTGAAAAATAGGGAAACCCCGCTGTTACGATGAATTGAAGTCTATGTTCGGAACAGCAGGGTTTCGGAAAGGCAGGGTGTAACCAAAATTAACAACAAAACAAAATAGGATAAAGAAAATAAGCAGAATCAACTCCAATAATAGTGGCAGCAAGCCTGGTAGGAGAAAAAAAGAAATTAACAAAAACAAACCAAATAGGATAAAAAAAATAAACAGAATCAGCTCTAGTGGCAGCAAGCCAGTTGGCAATTAAACAATCAAAAACGAAGAGTTAAGCCCCACTGATTGCACCCATGGCACTAAAATGGCCAACACTAAAATAAATTGCAAAGCCACAGTGAACAAAAACAATAGGTGAAACAAGGGTAGGCAAAGCAGCAGCGTAGGGACAAATGGGCCAGACAGATGTAGCTCTTATGTCGCTAGCTGCCGAATGCTAGAGGCACGGATGCACTAACAGGCCATCCCAATCTGGCCGTGCCTACGAGTTCGGAGAGGGGAACAGACTAGTGTCTAGGGAGCTTAGTCTATCAGATGAGCCAATTCCTAAAACGAAACACAGCCAATTAGCTTAAACACCGCACGTAAGGTTGCGGCGCAGGGCATAAAGCGACTTACCAGCATTGACCAAGGCAAGCGGCAGGTCTGAGGAAGAGACGAGGGTCCAAGACAGGCATCTAGAAAACCATATACGGCTAGTTAAGACATGCTAACACCGATCACTGCAGACACAACCTGTACAATCACCACTATCATACCTGCTGCAGCGGACATCGGCACACTGGAAATGGCGTGCGGTTTCGGCAACAGAGAGGGGAGAGCATAGGACCCCTACCTGATGTTATAGGTAGCCTGTCTACAATAATTGGCTGTCAATCACCGAGCCAACATACGGGACCACAGAAACTGGAGCAGAATATACTGCTACATTTGGAAGTGATGCCATGATTGGTGAGGACCACTTCTACCCCAGAATCAAAGGCATTAACCTCAACCAAGAACTGCTCAAGATTTGGGTGCTTGAGAACTGGGCCATTGGTGAAGTGCCTCTTGATACTAAGAAAGGCTGACTCAGTCTTAGGGGACAAATTGAAGGAGGTACAGGTAGAGGTAAGCTGGTTGAGTGGGTGGCCACTCTGCTATAGTAAAGAATCTCTATCTCCTGTAGAAACTGGCTAAATCCAGGAAACGTTGCAGCTGTCGACGGGAAGTTGGTGTGGGCCATTCCTTCACTGCTTTTGTTTTGGCATGATCTGGCTAGAGCTGCCCCGTGCTATCACATACCACGAAGTTTTTCACTTTCAAGTTCACAGGGGCTGTCTCATCTCTAAAACATGTTGTTGTTGTGGATAACGTCAATACCGTTTCCATAATGCCCACAATCATTAGGTAATGTTTTATGAGGTCATTATGAAGGTTTACTCAGAGAAAACAGCACTTATAAAACAGGCTCATATGAGCAGCATGTTAAGAGAAGACCTGATGTGAGTCAAGGTTATCATTGTTGGTTACAATTGCTGATTTCTTCATGTGACTCAGTACAGCTGGTATCATAACAAACAGATTGCAACGGCACTGTAACTTTGTATTCAGGAGCAGTCACTTTTCCTTCACTTCACTTTTCCTTCACTTCCTTCAGTGCTGTCAGTTTTCTCTTCCTAAGTGTTTAGATTTTTTGTTTGTGAGGAAACATCAACATGTGAATGACTTAATGTTTGAAGGGTTCTCGTTTAACGGTATCGGTCTCGTTAAATCGACAAAAATGAATTCTGTCTTTTCCTTTCATCATTGCTTCCTCTTCTTTTCCACTTGTTTAACTTCACTTCTGCTACTAATTACATTTACCAATACCTTCCTATATGTAATGGTGCATTTGGGTCTGTGTTTTCACTTGTTAATTGGAAATAATTACTTCTTTGTTGGTCTCCTGTTGTGACTGAAAGGTTAAAATCACCTTCATATTTTTGGTCTAAATAGCTTCTTCTTTGTCTTTTTTAGAAATGTGTGTGTCATTCATGATGTCTTTCCCTTGCTCTCGCTTCTATTTCTGGATAGGCAGATGGAAAACTAGGCGTTCAACAGACTCCCTCCTCAGTATTGAATATGTTTGGTTTTTTTATCTTTAAAAGTATCGAATTTCAGTTCAAACATCGCAAGGGGGGAAAAACAAGAGTTTTTGCATGTTTTTCCAACTGATGACTTGACGTCTTCCTTTTACCTAAAGAACATTACATTACAAAAGTAACATAACAGCAAAATTATTTTCTTTGCTTTCTCAATAAGGACATTACTATACTCATAAAATAATAATATGACATAATTTATCGAAAGATAAAAGTCTCCCTAAAACACAGACTTACATTTTATGTATTTTGAATCCCGTGTAAGATTAGATGATACTCAAGAGTAATAAATTACATATGGATTACTTTTATCTATAATACTTGGAGAATTAATGTAAACACGTTTTTAGTTATTTTTAGTTTAGTTATTTCATTGTTATACTTATGTTATACATTCAGGTGGGAATGATTGGAATACATAGTCAGTGTTTAAGGGATTTTCAGTTGTTGTTTGTTTCAAGCTTTAGACTTACATGTAAAAAGACAATAAAATAGTACTTTACTCTTGATACTTGAGTATAGAGCTGCACGATTCTGGAAAAAATGTGAATCACGATTTTTTTGCTTAGAATTGAGATCACGATTACTCTGGCACAATTTTTTTCACAAAATGTTTATTGCACTGATGAACTTGAACAAAACAAAAAAAAAACATTGTAGTATGGCAGAGGCATACTACTATGCCTCTGCCAAAGCAATGTTTTTTTTGTTTTGTTCAAGTTCTATCATTGGATGAGAAATGATTTAAAAAATGAATAAGAAATGAGTAAAAAAAGAATGTGTCTCCAAGATGAGAGGGCATCCTTTAATACCTCGTAATGTACAGTGTTTATTGGGGCCGTATCTTTGGCTAGATGATATGTGATACCTGCTGTGATTGGCTTTCTAAAACGGAGGCATAATATTCCTCCTTTTCCAAAAGCCGCCTCTGGGGTAGGCGTAAACATGTGACGTGACATGAAGCTCGAAGTTGGGCTGTAAACAGTTTACAACGAATTTGTCTTCAAAATAAGAGCTTTATGTTGCACCCCATTGGACTTTAGAACTAGGTTCTTAGCGGGGGACTTTTATTTTGAAAGTCTCGACCGTTCCTAGCTTGTGGCTACAACAACAAGCTAACACAACCATACAGCTAGAGATCCAGGAGACGCTAGCATCTTCCGGATCTCAGCGGCTGTCCAGTTGGAAATAAGTGTACCGTCCGAGGCGGCAAATCGGCGGACCAAAACAGACCCCCAATTTGCCGCCCTCTGTCTAAAACCGCGGACTGAGCTGCCAAAAGGACGGGCAATTTGGCGGCTTGCTGCCCCGTCTAACAACGGCTTCTCACTCACTCCTTCCAAACACTCAACTGCAGGCGGGCTTCCTCCACTGAATCACACTTTACCACAGGTTGAGGGAGGAGGCAGCGGCAGTGCTGCGTTTGGGGGCGCTTCAAAAAATCCGGGAGGAAAATAGGAACATTTGATTGTGATTCAGCTCGAGATATAAAATGCTTCCGAATCACTGTGTGTAGAAATGAGATCACGTGTATGTGTGAATCGAGATCGCGATTTTTTAACGATTTTTTGTGCAGCCCTACTTGAGTATTTTTATTTTCGGAAGAAGCTAAAAAGTTTTGACATTATTCATGAATATCATCTTAAAGGCTGTACTCAGTTACTGTTTCATGGCTGTTTTATTGATGAATTGTTCCCATCCTCCTTTCAGAACAAAACTGAGATGGAAAACTTCACATACAACAGCCTCACTCTCCAACTCGAGGGGTTAAGAGTCACCAGAACCAACAAGTATCCGATGTTCATCTTCCTGCTCGTGACCTACGTGTTCATCCTAACTGCCAATGTGGGCATTCTGGTGCTGATCTGGAAGGAGAGAAGCCTCCACCAGCCCATGTATCTCCTCTTCTGTAACCTGTCAATCAATGACGTGATGGGAAACTCTCTGCTGGTTCCTCGGGTGCTCGCTGACATTCTGGTGCCGCCCTCTGAGCGCCTCATTCACTACTACGAGTGCCTGATGCAGGCTTTCACCACACATATGTTCAGCACCAACGCACACACTGTACTCATGATTATGGCCTTCGACAGATACGTGGCCATCTGTGATCCTCTGCGATATTCAACCATCATGACGGATAGAATGGTGATCAAGCTGACAGTTTCTGCCTGGGGAGTGGCCTTGGTTCTGGTCGGGATTCTTCTCGGTCTGACCATGCGGCTGAACCGATGCAGGACGATGATCATGAATCCTTACTGTGACAACGCCTCCCTGTTTAAACTCTCCTGTGAGAATGTGTTCATCAATAACGTGTACGGCCTCGTGTTCACCGTCGTCCTGCTCTCGTCCTCTATCGGCAGCATCATCCTCACCTACTCTAAAATCACAGCGGCCTGTGTGATGAGTAAGAACAAGTCTTTAAACAGTAAAGCTTTAAAGACCTGTGGCACCCACCTGTGCCTGTATCTGATCATGTTGGTCAGTGGGATGATCCTCATCGCCCTCCATCGTTTCCCTCAGTACACAGAGTACAGGAAGATTTCAGCCATTCTCTTCAACGTTGTTCCCGGCAGCCTGAACCCCATCATCTACGGGCTGCAGTCTAAAGAAATACAGATGTGTTTGTCAAATTTTTTCCATCTCAGATGGATTTTAAGTCTGGAGTTTTTTTCTCATCAGACATGAAAAGTGTCTGTTTTTTTGTCCTTGTTGTTTTTACCCGAGTTGTACTTCGCTCCTCTTGGTTCTGGGATGTACGCCTCTTGGTTGTTTTTGGATTCTTGGTTTTTGGTTTATTCTGCTTTTTGTGAAATAAAGCTCACCTTCTGTTCTTAATCCTTCCAGCCTCCTTGGTGTTTTGCATTTGGGTACTCACTCTCCTTGTTACCACAAATTGTGAATTGTTTTCCGGAGAGACACACTGACTTGGCAAAGCGAGGGGCCACAAACTGAGCAATTGAATTGAAAGATTAAACAGAGTTAAACAGGTTCACTTATTTTTCTGTTTTACAGATGAAACTAACTTTTGAGAATTAATTATAATAAATATTTATGATGATTATTTATGATTATTGTTTTGTTTTTTTGGAGATGTTTTATTTTTGTGAGAACGTCATGGATCTCATTCCTGACTTCAAGCGAAACTCTCGCCAAAAAGCAACCAAGGCTTTATTTGGGATTGAATATGAGTCAAACCTTCGTGTAAAAGCATAATTACGAAGGAAGAGGCACTTTTAAGATTTACCGTAGTCTCGGTTTTGGACACGTTCATTTTGAACGGGAGTGCTCAGGGCATGACGCGCTAGCATCAACATCGCTATTTTTAGAACAGTAAGAAGGCTCGACACAACATGAAACTTTGCTCGTAGCATCACCAGGGTCTCTACTCATGAACACGAGCATTGAGAACATTGTTTGTGTACACAGAGTTTATGAAAAAGAAGGTTTTTGAACTACTCACGTTAGCTGCTCCATCTCCTGCGCGTTGCCGTCCTGACAGGCAGGAGAGTAATGGTGAACCGCTCCGCCTGTCAGGTCGCACTCAGGGATCGACACTTTTTGTCTGGCATGACGGCAATGCGCAGGAGATGCTGCAGTTAACGTGAGTTGTAAAATCTTAAAAGTGCCTCTTTCGTCGTAATTATGCTTTTACACAAATGTTTAACTCATATTCAATCCCAAATAAAGCCTCGGTTGCTTTTTTGCGAGAGTTTCGCTTTCAGTCGACTCCCACTGTTTGACTGACGGACAGAAACAGAGCTGACAGTCAGTCGTTGCACTTTCCCACGAAGAGTGCAATATTTTATTTTCTGGTTTATGTTTGTTCGATTGTAACTCAAGGTACAAGGTCATTTATTCATCATTACATAACACAGGGCTGCTTAATGAAATTAAAGTTTGTAAACTTTATGCTGCCCTCCTCGCTCCCCACAATAGCACATCTAGAACACGTAGTGCATCTTCTGAATCTGCGTGGTGGTGACAATGTGGTCAGCATCTTCATATCAAAAGTTTGACATTTAACATCTCAAGTGGGGAGCATTTGTTGATTGCATGTGACTTTATTTTTGTTATACTGTTTTTTTTTTTGTTTTGTTTTTTTACAGTTTGTCACCTTTTTCTGAGCAGCTTTAATGAACCACACCTCCTACTTCTTAAAATCTGACGGGTCACAAGAGGAGTGACGTGAACACAACTCTCTCTATATGTTGACCTATTTACAGTTCAAATTGTTTATTTGTGTTTAATAAATTAACACCTTATTAAAACATTGAAGTTGTAGTCTGTAACTATTTTTTGTTATATTTGCTAAAATTGTCATTAGGTGCAATGCTCTTAGCTGGTCTGATACCTTTAAGCTTAAGAGTTCAGCTGTGAACAATGGCGAGGAGGCAAAAGCAGAAAAATGCCCCACCATTGCCCACGTCAAAGATTAGAAATTTGAAGACTAACGAAGAAAAGCAGTGTAAAAAGAAAGAATTGGACCGAGCCAGAGAGACAACTAGGCACTCAAAATTTTAATTTAGTTGTATTGATCAGAAGTAAAACAGTCAGCAAAAAACAAACTAAGCCCACGTTTTTTCTCAAAACTCCAGACTGCAGCTTTAAGCCTTCATGACTTCATGAAGGGTTACCATGACAACGATGATTTTAACCAGTTTGAACGGGTTTAGCTAGCAGCAGTTTCTTCTTCATTTTTATTCTTTTAGCCACTCAGTTTTGTCTTGTGTCATTCATTTGTGTCTGGAATCTCTCTCTACTTAATCCAGGTAAGGAACGTTAGCTACTGTTGTGCTGTTTCTTTAACCCAAGTTTTAGCTGAGCTAACAGCATGGGGTGAGCTGCAGACACAAAGCAGACTGATCATTAGCCTGCTATGTTCATACAGTCGATGTAACGTCAGCTAATAATATCCATAACCTCAATAATGAAGAAACAGGATCTGCAGAAGGTAAATGTGTGTTTGTATGGTGTTAATAGTGTACAAATTTCCAGCAGTTTATAATGAGCAAGCTATGGCGCTAATTGCGATTAGCGCATTAGCATGTAGCACGAGGATTAGCATGTTAGCGCGCTAATCGTAATTAGCGTATTAGCATGCTAATGACATAAGTATAGCTTTCAGTGTGGTAGCAGACTGTATTGGCAGTGGTGTTGTTAGCCAATACCTGAAGCTAAAACTTCTTCAGCTTGACATTTGGGTTGATTGAATTAAAGAGACAACATTTTTTGCCTTTCGTTTATTGATTAAGGAAGCGTTTTTATGGGTGTAAAAAGTCCACACAGAGTTACTCTCTCGCACTGAAAACACTGTGAAAAAGGATGCTTCAGCAATTCACCATATGAGAGACATTGTGCGGTTTTTGAAATTAAAGTGTGTATAAAGCTATTCTACTAGGACTCCCAGAACTGGTTTGAACTGGTTAGGGTTAGTTAGCAGCAGTTTATTCTTCATTTTTATTATTTTAACCAGCTCAGCTTTTTGTTGTGTCATTTATTTGGAATCTCTCTCTACTTAACCAGGTAAGTAGCTACATGACTGATGTTTTTTTAACCCAAGTTTTAGCCAAGTTGTGGAGCTAAAAGCACGGGGTGAGCAGCAGACACAAAGCAAAACAAGTGCCAGCTATGTTCGCATAGTTGGCTAACAACATCCATAACTTAGTTAATTAAGAAACAGCACTGGCTGGTTGAGGATCTGCAGATGGTAAATATGGGTTTATGGTTTTAATACTGTTCATAATTAGCAAGCTATAGCGTTAATTATGATTAGCGCAGTAACATTCTAGCGCGCACATTAGCATGCTAATGACATCAGTATAGATTTCAGTGTGGTAGCAGACTGTATTGGCAGTGTAATTTATGTTGTACGCCAACACCTGAAGCTAAAACAACCACAGCATGAGGGAATTTGAGGTTTTGGTAGAGTTATTAAGGAGACTACATTTGTGTTAGCTAGTGGTTCTAGCAGGTGAAACAGTCATTTTAGGCTATTAGCTTCCAAGCCAGGACTCAGGCCTGCATTGTTTCTGTTTTGGATAAATGCATGACATCTAAAAGTGAAGGAGAGTATTTTTTTAATTGCATGACTGAACATTTCAGTGGCACTATTGTATTTACAGTACAGTTATTTACATTTAATTCAGCTTTAATTGACTCATTTCACAGTCATTGTATTCTTTGTAAACATGATGAAAATCTTTTGTCGGACCACTTTGATTTGCAGTCCATAAATAACTGCATTAAGAGCCGGAGGGACCACGTGGAATAAGATGGACGCCAGCTTCCTGTGATCTGAAATGTTCTGAAAGCGGTGGAGGATGATGATGATGGCCCCCGACACAAACATGATGATGTACACAGCCAGGTGGGTGGCACAGGTCTGCAGCGCTTTGCTGTTCAGAGCCTTGTTTTTACTGAACACACACACTGCAGCGATCTTCAGGTAGGTGAGAGTGACGCTGGTGATGGAGGAGCCCACCAGAACCACCGTGTAGCCAAGGCCATAGATGTTATTGATGAGGACGCTCTCACAGGACAGCTTGAACAAGGAGGCATTGTCACAGAATGGGTTGAATATTATCCACCTGCAGCGTGACAGGCGGACGCTGAGGCCCACAAGGATCAGCACCATCACTAATGCCACTATCCAGGCTGACAGCGACAGCGCCAACATCATCTTCCTGGTCATGATGGTAGCGTATCGCAGGGGATTGCAGATGGCCACATATCGATCAAAAGTCATGATCATGAGTACTGTGTGAGAGGCACTTGCATGAAAGTGAGCACAAAAAGCCTGAATGACACAGTCGGTGTAATGAATGTAGCGGTCTGTGCTTGGGATAAAAATGTCACTCAGCAGGCGAGGGATGATGGTCGAGGCACCAAAAATATCATTAATACTCATGTTGCAAAAGAGCAGATACATGGGCTGGTGGAGGCTCCTCTCCATGGTGATCAGGACAACCAGGCCGATGTTGGTCACCATGATGAAGATGTAAATGAGGAGGAGGAGGATGAAGGCAGGAATGGAGGACTGGGGGGTGACCTTTAACCCCTCAAGGAGCAGAATATCTGGACTCAGAGTGTGGTTCTCCATAGTGCAGAGGGTTAATCTCAGCCTGGCTAGGATGAGAGAGAGAAACATATAATATAATAATAACCAGATTATATGGCCTTTTAAAGGTCCTTGAGTAAAAGTAAAGCAACCCAGTCGCCGATAAAAATGTTATCATTTAACGTCTCTGCCAACCACTCATACATCCAAATGAGTGTGTGTCGCAGGTTACGTACCATATCGACATTTCTACAAAACGTGTCAGATCACGTTCACTGTACATATTTATTAACTGACTTTTATATCGAGAGTTGAAGGAGACAGTTGTGGATTTGCAGGTGAGCAGGCTGCCAAGCCAGTGAACACAGTTTAAGTCTGCGGTGCTACAATTTGTAAGTATGAAACTACTGGATATTTTACCTCAGGAAACTATCCAGCCAGGTATTTCAAGCCAAAACATTATGTTTTTTGCCTAAACCTAAACCATGTTGACAAGAGAGAAACTGTCAGTTGATCCTGATTAAATCTAAAGTTTAACTTGTCTGTGGTTTTGCAAATTAGGAACACATCACACCTGTTTCAGGCTTTTTACTTTGGTTTACCATTTCAGAATTGATTTTAAGATCTTATTCATCAGTGAAGCAGCAGAAGGCCCAGCTCCAGGTCATATTTCTGACCTTTTAATCCCTTATGGACCTGTGTACACTTTGAGCTCCTCGAGCTTCTGTCTCTTCTGGAGTTCAGGCTGAAAACAAAAGGGTAAGGAGACTTTGTTGTCAGGGCCCCGAGACTTGAAATGACAAGCCTGAAGAAATTAGACTGTTACTTTACTTTTCCAAAATTAAGTGGAAGTATAAGAAAATGGAAATACTAAAGATAGATACAGTACATTTCATCATTGTTAAGCAGCAGCATCCAAAAAGTGAAGTAGCTACTCAATGCAAAATAGAGAAGAGATAAATACTTCCACTGTGCACAATGTAAGCAAATTGCAAATATTGTTCTGTCATCCGGAGAAAATAAAAAAAAGTAGTACAAGTACACAACAATATGTATGTTTGCCTTTGAAATCTAAGAATTGGTTCAGTGGTGTGAATTATTCAAACACAAACAGGCTACTATAAGCCGACGACCTTTCAAAGTAAAAGCCTACAGTAGAGGCTCAGGACTTCTGATAATTAAAAAAGATATAAATTGCTTAATGACAAATTCTTTCTGGCATTTGTGTGAATATGATGTACTACAAAAAGCCTTTACGAATGAAGATGACAACAGTAGAGAACAGTAGAATGATAACATAATGAATACAAAAATAAACAGCACAGCGAAGTCGCCTCGGAGAGAACAAGATGACAAGACTGATGCGCATTGCAAGTTGCAGAGAGACACTGCACTCTTTTGATAAATGCGTAAAAAGTAAAAAAACAAAACAAAAAAAAACTGAAACATGTCAAGGGATTTTGTTTATTTAGAGTTTTTATTGTATTTCAAAAGCATTTAGCGAACAGATTTTTTTTCCCAATTTATACTGCCTATACTGGCACCGCGTTATTAAAATGGTATGAGCCAGTCCAGATGTGTTTTTTGTTTGCAAATTGTCTTATCTGAGAACAGGCCTTCTGTTTCTTTATGGTCATGTTAAAAGAGCGCATTGTGCAATATTTATTTTAGAAGTTAGGCACGTGAGTCAATTGACAGCACTCATTTTATTTGATACAGCCTATACTTTTCAATGAAAAGGATTAGAAATTGACATGCTTTGATATCAGTCTTATATATCCTGCATGTCATTTATCATTGTAAGCTCAATAAATTCAGATAGGTAGGCTATTTGACTGGAATTTCAAACATTTGTCCGGTAAATTGAAAACCTGCAATCACGTTGACCTGTACCAATTGGAAACCCTGGTGGACACAATCTTTAAATCTATCCATACCACTGCTGTGTAGCTTAACTTTATGAGGTTGATCAGGCAGCTCAGCAAACAGTTCACTGCTTCATTTAAATCCTTCTCATTACTTTAAAACACATTCTTGAAATAGAGGATTTGACTAAAAGCTGTATTCCTGGTTTCACTCATTTGTATATTTGTTAAATTATTCATTTCAGCTGTTAAACCAAATCATAAAACTGAAAATAAAATACTGAATAATGTGCATAGCTGTGATAACATATCAGTGATGTTTATCTGTAGAGCATGTTTCAAAGCCTGATTTACAGACGTTTTCACACAAGGCATATCAAATCCACAAGTTAGAACATTTTATATAGACACTAATCAAACTGAGAGGACTTACTTGACAAAAGCATGAAATAGTTAAAGCCAATTTCCTGTAATTCGTTTTTTCGTTTCGTTTTCGTTGAGTATAAATTATAAAGGCTCTTGCAATAATCAAGGCTGCAGGAGATTAAATTACGTCAGATGATCAAGAGAGTATTTTTTGCAATATTTCAAAAAATGTAAATAATTTGTTGTTGATTAGTATTTAGCAAACAAACAGCAACATCATCATCATCATCTATAGACGTGTCAACCTGAGTGTCTCATGCTCACCTCTGTTAATGTGAGCCCCGTCCGCTTGGATCCGACATGGGATGACGCTTCTTATAAGCTGAATGATTGGTCCCTACAGGTATTTGCATCAGTTTGATGTGAACGTGCACAACAGAGACGTTTTTATTATAGCCCGAGCAGAGAACCTGCAAGGTCCCTATTGTTTTTCAAATGATTATATATTATTTGTTATTTTTTGTTATTTCAGTTTTTCTTTGTCCCAAATGATCGCATTTTTCACTGCCTTAACACACCCCAAAACTCGCCAAACATGAAATATACGTCACACCTGGCAAAAAATGTATTAATCTATTGTCATCATGGATTTCCACCACTAGGTGGCGCTATTATCACGGAAAGTGCGTTTTGGCTCATAAAACCATATACTTAATCGCACATTCAAAAACCTTATATCCAGGCGTTCAATGAATTGCGCTAAGTCATGCCTTCATCAAACCCTTCCGCCTAATGCTTTGCACTTTGCACACAGCATCTGTGGACACTCCTGACAAAAAGTTATTAAAAGAAAGTTGATATCCAAACAATACTCCAGTTATTAAATAACAACTTCCTGCAGATTTCATTCCAAACAGGAAGTGTTGCATATTTCCACATTGGTGTGTCCGAATGACATGAAACTCAGGTTACTACTTCCCCATGAGTCCCTGAGGCCCTGTGCAAAACTTTGGACGATGACCACAAGGTGGCACTCTTTAAATTTAAAGGGGCACTATGCAACGACCCTAACTATGCAGGCTGAAAGCCATTCTGAATGTTCTTTGACACTTTCTGGGTCATTTGGTCGTTGCTATGACCCCCCCTAGCGCCTCTGGGCGGAGAAGCGGAATATGCAACTTGCTGCCACCGGTCCGAAGTCAATCCGGAAGTGAGCCGGCGGAAGTATCCCCAAGCCCCTCGAAAATGTAGTCAGATTGTAGTTTCGAAACTGTTTTTACAGCAAACACACCCCCAAACATGGAACCGGGTAGATATAAACTGCCAGTTGCAAGTCATGTATCAATCGACTAAAAAGAGACCCAGGAAGCCACAGTCGGAGGAACAGAAGAAGAAAAAGGAGCTTGA
>CAEMYA010000091.1:333348-347707 GCA_903131615.1 Diplodus sargus
CATGGTTGAGTCTCTGTGTTACCTGCCAACATTAAGCAGCTGTCTGAACACACTGTTTCAACTGATCTCCCCATTTACACTCAATTTATGAAGACAACCTTTTATTGACAGTAATCCTGTCAAATTCATGTTTACAGTTAAGCTACCAACATGATCAGTGCCCAGACTCCTTTAAAAGGTTTGAGTTGTTGAGTGAAAAGAAGTTTAGAAGATATCTGAAACACTGTCTACAATAAATTCTTAACTATTTAGATGAAACAAGAAAAAATTTCCTCTTGTTGAACACCCACAGGGGAAATTCAATGTGACACGGCTGCACAAAGGAACAGAGAGTGGCAGCGTGAAGGTAAGAATGAACTCACAGCAAATAAGAGGAATTACAATAGCGAGGCTACTTACAATAGATAAAGCTGTTTGCATACGTGTGCAATGTTTATGTAAGTGTGCAATATGCAAATCTTCCCTGAGATATACATACATCGTGTACACTCATACACACTGTTTGTAGATACATGTGCAATATCTGAGTTACATATCTTGTTATTTGTACATGATCAAGATATTTCCTTGTATAAAAAATACAGTGTGTCTGTTTGTCCCAGTGATGTACATGTTTATTTGCATGTAGAGCGGGGAAGTGAGATCAGATCTGAAGTGGTCACTTGAGAAACGTGTTGATATCAGGTCTGAACTCCCTCTGAGAACTGAGGCATCATAAGGCAGAAATGTAGTCATTAAAATCTTTAAACCAATTTAAAACTTACTGACAATGAAGGCTGAGACGGACATTCCATGTTACATAGAACAATCACAATTATTTCTGTTCAGTGAGGTAAACCGATTGTAAATTTGAGGGAAACAGTGATTTGTCTGATTAGTGCATCCCCAGTTACAGACTAGGAAACATTTAAGAGCCAGAAAACAATGACAGCAAGTCAAATGAATTTTGTCACATTTGTCAGAGATCAGAGAATCATCAACCCCACTGAGATGAAAAATTAGAAATAAGCTAAGTAGTGGATCTAAAAGTAAACATGACAATCTAACAGCTGTCAACATTGATGCTTCTGCTAGCAAAAAATGTTACACAGTATTTAAACAAGTGCTGTTTCCAGCTGCAGTGTGTACGTGAATATTACCTCATGTATCCGTGCACCATCCTCCATCCAACAAGAACTGAATCAGCACACACTTTTATTTAAAGGTCTGTTGGCCTTCAGCTGCAGCATCACATGTTGACAGGTCAACTGTCACTTGGCAACCAGTGACTGAGCATCATCAGTGTGTCTCTGTAGTAGTGATGTAATTATAGTGGCATAAAGAGAGGCTAAATGATAAAGAATAAGAACATTGTTATTTTTCTCTTGATTGTTTTCCAAATAACAACAAAAATCTAAATGTTCTACCAATTCAATCACATCACTTATGAACTTGAATTACTACCAAATTAGTCTTCATCATGTTTTATATGCCAGACATAATCTTTTATTCATTTCTGGAGATGTCTGGTGGTCTAATGATCATTTTAAGTCTATAGGATTTTTTGGTTTAATTAATAGATTTAGTATAAACCATTCAGTCCATTATTGTAGTTATTGGAATGTGATGAAACAATCTTTTTGAAAGAGTGAATGTTCTACATACGCTGCTCAAAACAATTAAAGGAACATTTTAATCATGAATCAGATCTTGATGAACAATTTATTTAAGTTGACATTATTTACTGATCTACATTGTATAATTTGTTTAGAACAAAATGATGTGACAGCAGTCAGTGGCAACAAAAATTATCAACCCACTGTGAGCAGGATTCAAAATCACAATCAGTGAAAAAATGAAGTGCAACCACAGGCTGATCCAACTTACGTGAATTTTATCACGGGAACTCAAAATGCGACTCGGTGGTGTGTATGGCCCTCTTGTGCCTGTATGCTCCTGATGAGGCGGCGGATGGTGTACTCTGGGATCTCCTCCCAGACTTGCACCAGGGCATCAGTGAGCTCATGGGCAGTCTGTGGCAGTGTTTGGCAGCATCGGATGCTCAGATACATAAAGTTCCATAGCCGATCAATAGGTTTTAGGTCAGAGGAACAAGAGGGACAGTCAATGACATTAATGCCTTCATCATCCAGGAACTGCCTATACACTCTGGCCACATGAGGAGGATGGGCATTGTCCTGCACCAGCACAAACCCACTGCACCAATGTATGGCCTGACAGCTGTGCTGAGGATTTCACCTTGGTACCTAACAGCAGTCAGGGTACCATTTGCTATGACATGGAGGTCCGTGCGGCACTGAAAGGTTATGCCTCCCCGGACCATCACTGACCCACTGCCAACTGGTTATGCTGGACGATGTATGAACCGCTGACTTGGTGTTATACTGTGACGATTAAGTGTTCCCTAAATTATTTGAGCAGTGTACATGCCTCTTGCATCAAGTCAATAATTTAAATAACAAACAAATATCTCAATGTGGCCGGCAGGAACTTTGTGGAAACACAAAGGGCTTCACGAACACTGTACATTTGTGGAAGTTGTCAAAACGTAATGTAGCCGGGGGGAACTGACGCAGATGTGTGGTCTAGTCTGACCTGTGAATCGGTACAGATGGGTGATTATGAGATAAAAGGTACCTGTTGGCAACCCGTTCGGACGATTCTCGGCTTCGTTTTTCCGTGGAGGGCAGGCACGCTGCCTGTTGTGTGCTCTGTGGGTGAATAAAGTTGGCTGACTGCGCTGCTGTCTGTCTATATCTTCCATAAAGGGCATCGGAACCTGTGGTTTGTAGCAACAGGGTGCTAAAATTTGGCGTCACGAACAGGATAAAATAGAAGTCGCAATTTTATGCAGGTGTAGAGCAACAAGTTGGTTCGGCCCAGTGCTGGTAGTAGAACTGTGGTGTTTTTTGGTCGACCAAGGCAGTGGGTCTCACGAAGACCCGGGGGTCCAACGAGCCAAGGTTTCAGCTGTGCTAGATGATCTAGGCTGCCTTAAAGGGCGTCGGAATCTGTGGTTTGTGGCAACGGGGTGCTACATTACCGTTACAGAACAAGTGAAACTGACTTGAATTGAAGTCCAAGAATCTTTCTTGGACTTATTAATTTACGCTGAAAACAAGACCAACTAGATTTTTTATTTCAGAATACAAAGATTCTTTATTTGATTACGTATCATACAAGGGACAACATAGTAAAACTGGTATTCCTCATAAATCCCCTGTGGGTTAATTCTAGCACCAGGGGACCAACTCCAGATCTTGGCCAGTGCCTTTGGTCAAGCGTACTGACTGGGAAATCAACCTATTTGTGCATGTTTTAATGTTGGGGGAAACGGGAGTACCCGGAGGAGACCAATGCAAACGCAGGGACAACATGCCAACTCCACACAGAAAGGCCCTGTCGCAGCAGTATTCGACCCCAGAACTGTCTTGATGTAGAGAAAATCCATTTTGGATGATCAATGGGTTTTTTTAAACACTTGAGACTGCAACATGGCTTAAATTAAGAAGCAAAAAGGTTCCATGTCCATGTACAAGAAAAGAGAAGAGACAGGCATGAAGGACGATGAGACTCACATGGGCACATGACAGGATGGGGAGTGATTGAGGTCTGGTCCTACTCCTGAACTTTAACTACAATTTTTATTTCCATTTAAGTGACCATACCTTACAATCCAGTATGTTAAAACATATTATATTACAATACATTAGGTATGAAATTAAACTTTACATTACAGTATATTATAATATATATATAGACATATATATCAATGTTTACATTTTATAGTATCATTACACGTTATATGACATAATTCATTATTATACCATATGAAATCATACACATTAGAGTTTTAAGGCGATATATCTTTTTCATTATACAACAATGGGGTGGAACTCCTTCGTGCTACACAAACATGGAACATGCATACAGTTTTTATGCTATAAGTTATAAATATACGTATATACATAAACTTAAATATGAATGATTCTTCACAATTGATCTTTACATTAAAAGTTCAACATCAGATATATGCTGTCCATTGGCTTCTACTTGTGAGCACTAAACATCAGTGATTTCTTTTCATAATCTTAACCAAGTGGCTTTGTGCCTAAAACGAAGCACATCACAAGCGCAGGGTTGTGACAAGAGAGAGATAGAAGATTTAACCTAAACTAACGTGAAGTTGCATTATAAAGAAACGTAAAGCTTTAACTAATCTTTGGTTTTTCCGAAACGCACTGTTGTTCCGATGATTGGGTTGGAGAAAAACGCTGAATGGCCGCTGTTTGTCTGTTCTGCTGTGTGTGTGTAGCTCAGCCACACCCTTGTTCAAACAGAAACACAGGCCTGCAGCCTTTGACAGACAGAGAGCAGAGAAGAGAGATGGAGACAATGATGTAACCTAGTCACTATGTTTTTAGGTCTTAACCTGGCGCTATTATTGCCCAGAGGCTGATGCTCAGAAGCTTCCTGAACACAGCAAAATACTGAGAAAATACGAAAATACAGGCACATGGATTGATCAGATGCTGCCACACATGCCTACTTAGGCTTTAATACGTCTTCAAATATAAATATTGTAACCATTCAATATGTCTCCCTTGCAGAATATCAGACTACAAGTCAAGTACAAGTCATTTGAGTCACTTTACTGTTATTAAACAAAGTAATAATCCTCTGCTTTATCTCTTTTATTTGCAGGCCGTAGATAACCGCATTAAAAGCAGGCAGTGTCACTTCAATTAAAACAGCCACAACCTTCCTGTGGTCTGACAGGTGGGGGAAACGGTGCAAGATAACGACGGCGAAACATGACACCAGCAGGAAGATGTACACAGCCAGGTGGGTGGTGCAAGTCTGCAGCGCTTTGCTGTTCAGCGTCTTGTTCTTACTGCGCAGACACACTCCAGCAATTTTCAAGTAGGTGAGAGTTAGACTGCAAGTGGAGGAGCCCAGCAGGATCACAGTGTAGCACAGTCCGTAGATGTTATTGATGAGGAGGTTTTCACAGGACAGCTTAAACAAAGTGGCATTGTCACAGAATGGGTTGAATATAACTTGCCTGCAGCGCGACAAGCGAATAGTTAGACTCAAGAGGATTGCTACAAGCACAATAACTACTGTCCAGGCTCCCACCGACAGCTTCACCACCATCGCCTTGGTCATGATTGTGGCATATTGAAGAGGCTTGCAGATGGCCATATAGCGGTCAAAGGCCATGATCATGAGTATGGTGTGACTGGCGGCCGCATAGAGGTGAACACAGAAGGCCTGAATGACACAGCTATTATAATCAATGAATCGCTCTGAAGGTGGTATGAAAATGTTTCTCAGTATGTGCGGTGTGATGATCGAGGTCCCAAAAATGTCATTAATACTCATGTTGCAGAATAACAGATACATGGGCTGGTGGAGGCGCCTGGTGGTAAAGATCAAGGTGACAAGACTAATGTT
Source organism: Diplodus sargus (assembly GCA_903131615.1). Taxonomy (NCBI): domain Eukaryota; kingdom Metazoa; phylum Chordata; class Actinopteri; order Spariformes; family Sparidae; genus Diplodus; species Diplodus sargus. The sequence goes on from CAEMYA010000091.1 coordinate 338,806, forward strand.
TGACACCACAGCAAAGATATAGATGAGCAAGAGGAAAATGAAGGAAGGAAGGGAGGATTGGGTGGAGACTTTTAACCCTTCCAGGAGTATGAAATCCTCACTGAAAGTCTGGTTCTCCATATCTATAGAAAAGCATGATGATTAGAGATCAGGAAAATGTGTCACTTGCAATGAATGAGATGAATTACAATAGAAATGCTATTTAGGATAGATGGATCTGTGTGCATATGCAAATCTTCCCTGAGATAAACACGTACATACATCTTTGTATAAAAAATACAGTTTGTCTGTTTGTCCCAGTGATGTACATGTTTATTTGCATGTCGAGCGGGGAAGTGAGATCAGATCTGAAGTGGTCACTTGAGACACGTGTTGATATCAGGTCTGAACTCCCTCTGAGAACTGAGGCATCATAAGGCAGAAATGTAGTCATTAAAATCTTTAAACTAACGATGAAGGCTGAGAGGGACATTCCATGTTACATAGAACAATCACAATTATTTCCGTTCAGTGAGGTATACCGATTGTAAATTTGAGGGAAACAGTGATTTGTCTGATTAGTGCATCCCCAGTTACAGACTAGGAAACATTTAAGAGCCAGAAAACAATGACAACAAGTCAACTGAATTTTGTCACATTTGTCAGAGATCAAAGAATCATCAACCCCACTGAGATGAAAAATTAGAAATAGGTTGAGTAGTGGATCTAAAAGTAAAAATGACAATCTAACAGCTGTCAACATTGATGCTTCTGCTGGAAAACATTTTACACAGTATTTACACAAGTGCTGTTTCCAGCTGCAGCATGTTTGTTAATATTACCTCATGTATCCGTGCACCATCCTCCATCCAACAAGAACTGAATCAGCACACACTTTTATTTAAAGGTCTGTTGGCCTTCAGCTGCAGCATCACATGTTGACAGGTCAACTGTCACTTGGCAACCAGTGACTGAGCATCATCAGTGTGTCTCTGTAGTAGTGATGTAATTATGGTGGCATAAAGAGAGGCTAAATGATAAAGAATAAGAACATTGTTATTTAGAGTGAACTTCAGTATAATAAACAGAACACAAGGCAAGGCAAGTTTACTTATATAGTACAATTCAGACGCAAGGTAACTCAAAGTGCTTTTACAGGGGCATAAAATAACATTAAAGGACATTAAAAAAAAGTTTTTTTAAAAAAGAAACAGGTCTTCAGCCCTCTGGATGGCTCATAAACAAGCAGCATTCAGTGCTTTATAAACCAACAGCAGGATTTTCAAATCTATCATTCAACAAACAGGGAGCCAGTATTAAGACCTAAGAACTGGAGTGATGGGAGTTTTGGTCCGTGTTGGGACTCGAGCAGCAGCGTTCTGAATCAGCTGCAGCTCTCTGATGGATTTTTAGTCAAGTCCAGTGGCTAGACTAGCATTTTTTTGGGTGGGCTCAAGCCCATCCAAAACTTGCCTTAGTCCAGTGGTTCTCAAATGGTGTGGTGTCAGGGGGGGGAGTGAGAGGCAGGGCAGGACGTGAAGGTCTATTTCCACTGGATAGGTGTCCACTGAGGTCTCCGTCATGCCAGCGGAGCTGATAGGTTTCACTTTAGTCAATGTGTTAACTTCCAGCAAGTCCACCACGCTGCGTGTCTGCTCCGTCCAGCTCTGGCAGTTCGGAGCTGGACGGAGCAGACATGCAGGACTTCTATAACGCAGCACAACGCAGCAATTCAGCTGAATTTTGCACCAAGCAGACAGGAAGTAAAGCACCAAAATAACAATATAACATCCGGTTTCTTTTCAAAATAAAACACTCTGTGTTGACACCAGCACACAAATCTAACAAAAGAGACAAACACAAGCTCTTCTGCTAATCCTTCAATCGGGAACTATGTTGCAGGAAATATGACTATGCCTACATAGCTCTTGGGTTTACCATGAACACGGTCGGAAATAAGGAAAGACCTGTTTGTGTTTTATGCCTAAAAACTCTGGCAGGACAGCATGAAACCATTTTGATAATCAGGTGATTGTATGCAGAACTCATACAGTGGTTTATACAGATAGATAAATATAATATTATATAGATATAATATAATATTATCAGGTTCTCAATAGTATTTCAGTTTGGGGGGGTGTGAAAAAATGTCTGTCCTCTAGGGGGGTCATGACAAAAAATAATTGAGAACTACTGCCTTAGCCCATCAGATCATTTACAAATCGTATATCCAGGGCTCCAGACTGCGACCAAGTGAATCTGGGAGTTAGAATGACAGCTGGCAGGCCAATGTGTGTTAGATGGGCAAGGACTGGCACTGTACGTGGCTAATGTGTGGAGGGGGACCGTCCGAAAGTTGTTCCTAGCGCAGAAGGAGAAGGTTCCACTTTCAGTGAACAATGGCGAAACGAAACTCCGTGATTCTACCAGATACGTGTCCGCTGCCTGACGGAGCTGAGCTGGTTTTTAACTTTAGATAATGTCTTAACTTCCACCAGGTCCGCTGCGCTGCAGATACGCAGGACTTCAGCGGATGCTGGAGCAGGACGCAGCAATTCAGCTGAATTTAGCACCGAACAGACAGGAAGTCACGCATAGGAACATCCGGTTAGTTTTCAAAATAAAACACTCTGTGTTGACACCAGCACGCAAATCCCAAAAAAGAGACAAACACAAGCTCTTCTACCAATACTTTAGTCGGGAACACTTCGTGTTGTTGTTTTTATAACACACACCTATAACTGCGGCACTGCAAAACCAGATCAGAGCACTATATTATAGACAGACAGCTGTGGTCAATTGAGCCCTCTCCTTAGTTTACATTAACTACTTTTTGGAGAAAAGTTGATCATTGTTCATCCATAATCATTCATGTTATACATCATAGGTTTAGGAAGATATTAGACTCTCATCCGCTGAAATGGCTGATTTAGTGGGGGGATTGTATGTCAGTGGAACTTGTACATAGATCATGGTTGGATAATCAAAGATTCTTGTTATATATGCATTTTATGAAAAATCTGTCAGCTGCTCCTGGGGGCTGAGCCCCCCCAAAGGTCAGATCCTAGAATCGCCCCTGGTCAAGTCTTCTGGGTCTTCTTTTTTGTTTATAACTTTATTTTTCATTTTTCAATTTAACAACATTTAAGACATACATGACAAACATGATGATTGCACATTGCATACAACAACATCAAGAGTATCGCATCTGGCTGTTATATTAATTGTTATGTGATTAGGACAAAGAAAAACACACGGAAAAAAAAAAAAACAGGCAATGGATCAAGCAGTCAAACTAAAGAAACGACACAAATATATAAACTGATAGCCTTATAATGAATAAAAGACTACTAATAAATACCTAAAGAGATTTAAATATATTTTAACAGATTCATAAAGCCTGCCATACTGACGTGGGATCGATATTTACAACTCTTCTGTGAAAAACTACTGACCAACAGGAGAGAGATCTCAACATCATTCCTGCAAAAGTAATTTAATTTATTCTCGTCAGTGAAGAAAATATCAATATGATCGTCATTCAATATGTCTCCTGTTTAACCTGCAAGTGTTCACACTGTGTATTATTTTTATAAAACAAAGTGATAATTCTTTGTTTTATCTTGTTTATTTTGCAGATTCTTACTCTGTCCAACTACTTTTATATTGTGACTTTTCTTATACCTTTGCAAACCACAGAATGGTGGTGGATTAACAATATGCACAATAAAATATTTGTATGCATTATTTTTTAATCTGTATAGTTATAATGTGCACACAGATATACATCAAATTAATGCAACAGAGATCCACCATGAGAACAACTCAAACAAAACACACGCATGTTATTTCCTTGGTATTAAGTGCATAGTGAGCGTCATCAATAGTAAGAGTGTTCATTTAATGTTTTAAATTGTGTTTCATTTTTTGTCTTAAAAAAAACATTATAGCATAACAGATAGCAGAAGTGAAGCAGATGTGACAGAAGAGGCGAGGAGCTCCCTCCAAATCAAGAACAAAATGATATAGAAGAAAAATCGGATTCATCATCACAATAAAATGTTTGAGAAAATCTTTTGATTTAGACGCCAATAATCTATTAATATATGTAACATACTTGACCCATCAGCCTCCATGTCAATATTTAAGTAATACATCAGTCTTCAAAAATGAGGACAGACAAGCACATTTTTCTAAATGACTTTTTGACATGAATTAATTTGTATTGACAATAGCATGATAACAAAACTGTTTTGAGTGGGACAAATGTAAAAAGAATTGTATTTCTTTCGACAGAACCTTTGAAAACATGGTTATTATGATGGCACTGTTTTCTTGGACTCAAATAGCTTTGACAAGAATTTTCGTACCTCCTTAGACTGCACACCATAAATAATGGGGTTGAGGCTGCCGGGGATGATATGAAACAGAATGGCAGAGAGTTTTCTGTAGTCTGAGTACTGAGGGAAGCGATGCAGGAGGATGATGAGCATCCCGCATAAAAACATAATGAGATATACAAAGAGATGAGTGCTGCAGGTCTTCAAGGCTTTACTGTTCAAAGATTTGTTGTTACTGGTCAGACAGACGACTGTAATCTTTGTGTAAGTGAGAACCATGGTGCCTATAGAAGAGGTGAAGAGGACGACAGTGAAAGTGAGTCCGTAGATATTATTAATAAACACATTCTCACAGGACAGTTTAAACAAGGAGGCATTGTCACAGAAGGGGTTTGTGATCATTGTCCTGCATCGGTTCAGCCGTATGGTCAGACCGAGAAGAATCCCCACCAGAACCATTGCCACTCCCCAGGCAGAAACTGTCAGCTTGATCACCATTTTGTTGGTCATTATGGCAGCATAGCGCAGAGGATCACAGATGGCCACATATCTGTCAAAGGCCATAATCATGAGCACAGTGTGAGAAGCAGTACCAAACATGTGTGTGGAAAAAGCTTGAACAACACACTCATAATAACTGATGAGACGCTCAGACGGAGGGAGCAAAATGTCTGAGAGCAAACGAGGCACCATGATCGAATTTCCAATAATGTCATTGACTGGCAGGTTGCAAAACAGGAGATACATCGGCTGGTGAAGGTTCCTGTCAATGAAAACCAGAACTACAATCCCTACATTGGCTAGTATAATAACCAGGTAGGACAAAAAGAAAAAGAAAAACACAGGGTACACTGAAACTTCAGTGACCTTCAATCCCTCCAGCTGGAGGGTAAAGCTGTTCAAAGTGTAGTTTTCCATCAGCCTGAAACAAAAGAAACAAAAGCTGATTCATCACATGTTTAACATTCAATCTATAAGTGACAATTTCCATGATCTATGATAAACAGGTTTGCAAATACAAACAGAGGAGGAAAAGCTTTGACTACAGAAAGTTGTCCATGAAAAACATTTCAAATCTTTAAGGCTTTAAGACCGGATGTTGCCAGGCCACAATTTAACTGAGATATATTTGAAATAGTTCAGTCATTAACAATATAAACATAAAAAAATACTTAAACCATTCAGATATTACCTTTTATTTTCTATTATCTTTTTATTTTTAGTTTCTATCACCCATCAGCCAACCTTCTGACAGGAAGCTTCAACCTGTCTCAACTTTTATATAGAGGTTCGGTCATGATGATGTAATTTCAAGTTGTCAAGATGGTGGTCATGGAGACGTTCCAACAACAAAGGGAGTCACAGACATCATGCTGTTGTTCCAACGTCCTTGAAAGGTCTACTTCCTGGAGTTTTGTTGTCAGGATGAAGCACAATAGTGAAAGAGGTGAAAGAAGTATACATCAGCATGCCAAAACTAGCCAGATATTGTCTTGGAGTTCCTCAAGTTAAGCTAGCCAAAATTAACCCAAAGCTCTGTTTGCACTAGATCAGTGTTACTATGTGATTTAGAAAATCACAAATTTGGAGAGTTGTTTTTCCCACTTTCTGTATGTGTGTCAAGCAGGAATGCTCATGCTGTCTTTACTTCTTAACCTCATTATAGCCGACCTCACTGCACAGCTGTTGGGTGCTGATCAACATAATCACTCAGTTGTGACCCCAATATCCAAAGGTTAGTCCAAATAATAGCCCCATGTGAATAGGGGGAAACTGTAAATCATCCAGTAATGGTGAAATGACTAAAAGCCAGACGATAGCTTCTTTTCAGTCTGAGGCTTCCCATGCTGAGAAATGTAATGTAAACATGACCTCAGTGTTTCACCACCAGGGTGTGTTTGCTGTAGTTACGGCCACAATGCGTTAATAACTACCATATGCCTCAGCTGACCCCGACCTCCCACCCGACACCAGCAGAGCTGAATCAACAAGCTCCTTCTTCTCTGTAGAAGAAAAGCCATCTTACTCAGCTTGGGTTTCCCTCGGGGGGTTCTCAAGACATCAAAATACTTCTATATCGTGACTTTTCTTACAACTTTGTTCCAACCACAGCTACATGATGGTTAACATCACAGAATGACAAAATAAGTGATCTTTGCAGGAGGTGTTGTTGTCTTTCTCCTGCCTGCTCTACATTTTATACAATTTTTATTTGTATGTTTTTGCATTGTCATCCCTGCCTTTTGAAAGATGGATTGAAGTTATTTTTATATAATGTTTTTTTAACCATGTAAAACCATGTCTCTGATTTTATGCCATATTAAATACCATATTTGGGATTTGTACTAGGGTAACTGCCCCCAAGGCCCCAGACCTCTAGACTGAATGCAATTGAAATGCTTTTGCTAATTAGATTAATTGTAAATTCATTACAAAATGTGCACCTTGAGTATGAACTGGATATATTCTGCATTTTTAGCTAACTTTGTGGCCTAATCTTTAGTGGTATTCATGAGAAGTAGTTAGATTGACAATGGAAAAAAATAGACATACTTTTTCAAAAGTTTTTCATTAATGTCAAAATACTTCAGGTCAGTCAGTAGCTTACAATGAAACAACTTATCCCAGCAGCATGGCAAGAGTTTCTGACTGCCCCCTGCGGTTGTGTCACTGATTGTTGGTTTTTAAAATGATAGATAGATAGATAGATAGATAGATAGATAGATAGATAGATAGATAGATAGATAGATAGATGTGCAGAATTGTCCCAAATAAATGTTCTTCTGGCGATGGGATGACATTGATGTCTCACTAGCGGCTTGTTCTTTAAAGTGTAAAAGTTGTTTGAATGATCAATTCCCATCAAGACAAAAACTGCACGAGCAAGTTGATAATTATGCTCAACATTTTATGTTCTATGTTGAGGTGAAATACAACACTTTCCTCCAAAAGCTGTAGTTGATGTAGTTGAGCTGCTGAGCTGTAAATTATTCATATTGTGGCCACTTGCTGTAATCCTCTATGGTATGAAATGGTCTTCAGGCTGCCTTGAACAGATGTGTGTTTTGCTATTGTCGGGCTGTAATAAGCTTCCTGGTGGACCCGGAGCTCCCAGGTGTCTCATTGACCAGCAGGTTAATAGAATTACCGTAAAACCACATTGAGGCGTTCAGGGACTGTTGGACAGGGAGCTGCTCTCTTTCTCTGGAGGGACTCTAGCCTGCAGACCAGCCTTCTGTCTTTACTCTCACACTCATTTGTATTGTGTGTAGTTGTGAAGCATGATAGTTAAATTATTTTGACAATGATTTTTTGTATCTCTTACAGTACAGGTATACATTGTATGCCTCTAGCAAAGTGCATGTTTTTAAGAAAGCATATTTTGTGAAATGTACCAAACACTTCGCGTACATGAGCACCATACACTGAACAGATGGACAAAAAACACTAAAAACTAAATGTGTCCGATCTGTGATGCAGTAAAATGTGTTCATCAAAAAAATGTAAGGTAAAGTAATTGCAGTATGTTTTAGTTTTAAACAAATCTAAACAATTATTTGGATGTTCTTTTGATAAAATCCATACAATAATCAAGATGGCTGCCATCAGTGTCAACCAGGTCATGAACACTTTTTCTTAAAGTCATATTTTCAGGTAGATGTTTTTATTACACTGTCTCAACATCAGTTAAAATGTTCTCTTCTGACCCGACTCTCTCTGATGATACCACTGTCCTACAAGATGTCCAATGCAGCTCTTGATGTACCACAGCATCACAGTCAGTTCCTCGTGAAAATGAAATGACCATTTTTGAAGCCTACATCAGTTCTAAAAAAAAAGTTGTTAATTGTTTCATATTTTCACCCTACTCTTAAAACTATTGGTTACTATTTTTGAGTTAAAAACCTGTGATCTGACATCAGCATCATGAAAGTCGGCCTGAACGCTGACACTGACAAAAGAGAGCCATCTTTAGAAATGGCATCCATTCTGAAATGTACATGGCTAATAGGATATTTCAAAAGAATAACTTCCAGATTTTTGTTGCTCCTGTGCTGTATTTACCTGTCAGTATCGGTCTCTGACACTGGGCAACACTGGTTTGAATATTTCCCTGTCATTTATCAGTTTTGAGTAAAAATGGTCCAACAACTTTTAGATGGATTGAAATTTTAATTAATGTGAATTTTAACACAACACACCGCCGTCATCAGGTCAACATTTTATTGTCCAGCACTTTGGTTTATAATGAAATACCTGCAAAACTAATGATTTTCCCATCAGCCTCAGCTTTGTTTTGTGCTAACTGCTTCTTATTAGCATGCTAGAGATGCTGAGATGCTAAACTAAGATGGTGATCTCGTACATAAACATCACACCTGCTGACCACTGGCATGTCAGCATGTTTTGAGCACATTGCAGCGGTGTTTCAGGGATTTTTATCAAAATTAGCTGATAAATATCTTTCTTACTCTTAGTGGATGGTAGAAAGTCATCAGCCAGAAGTTTTGCTGTGAAGAGAGTCTCTATTGATCCCAGGAGCTGTGATCGGCTCCTGGGATCAGTGTCATCCTCTGATCTCT
>CAEMYA010000091.1:358488-371496 GCA_903131615.1 Diplodus sargus
TTCGTCAGTTTCTTCGGGAGTCGAGTCCACCGGCCGCGCTTCATTGGATGCGGAGCTCTGCTCGCCTGCCTGGCCTCACTGCTGATGGCGATGCCGCACTTCCTGAGCGGACCGTACGAATACACTGACCGCATCAGCTGTGAGATTAAACACACACACACACGCACACACACACACACGCACAGACACACACACAGACATATGAACAGTACACATCTAGATTTGTTGTCCTAAAATTGCATCTGTATTAATGTTCCTCCACTTCTGCAGATTTAGAGACTTCTGAGAGGATTTTTATCAGTTTTGGTTTCAGACACTCATGATCTCAGACGTGTGTCCTAATAACTGACTTTTCATATATCACATCCAAGAGGTTAAAAGTGAAAAGTGACTGAGTCCTGTCAGCTTCATCCTTCACACATTCACATACAACAGCGACTTTCTCCTAATATTTTAAACTTCACACATCAAAGTTTAACACAAATTTCAGCCATTCTCCAATTGTTATCACTCATTTGCTCGCTGTCCCAGACCATATAAGTCAGTTTACATCAAATTAGCGGGAAAATGTTGTGATGGTCACAGACATGTGACTCTGATTGGACTCACACTTTGAACCTCAGGAGCACCAACCAGCTGCCACATTTCTGATGATATCATCATTTAGATTATACTGCATGTAAGCTTATGAGAAAGTGAACCTACTCCTCACCTGATGTCAGTAAGCAGCTTCCACGAGTTTATTGTCTACATGACCTTCATGTTGATCGAACACTTTCACTTGAACACATTATTAAACTCTTCATTTCCTCTCTGTTTCCCAACAGCCTCCAGTGATAACAGCTCTGGCCTCTGCCAATCAGAGAGCACTCTCATCACCTCATCCTCCAATCAGAGCTGCAGCCTGCAGGAGAGCCCCGCCCAGCGGGTGGTGTTCCCTCTTCTGCTGCTGGGTCAGCTGCTGCTGGGTATCGGAGCCGTCCCCATCCAGCCGTTCGGCATCTCCTACATCGACGACTACGCCAGCAAGAAGAACTCACCGCTCTACCTCGGTACGACTGACCAGAAAACACTGAATCAGGTTTCATCCAAACAGTCCGGTTCTGATTAAAGTGAGACTAAAGTCAATAAGTAATTTCCCCACAAATCTCTCAACTTTTCAGAAAGGCGCTGACGACGTCACCTTCACTCTTTGTTTTTTCTGGCCTCTGCGATAATATTCACCATATTTTTGCGTCCTATTGATCACGTCAAGCTCCCACATCCTCCCTGTTCTGATGTCACTATGCCAAAATACCCCAAACAGAAAGTGAAGCTCAAAGGGTGTCGATCAAACAGCGGCAACATAGCTGACAGGGTCAACATATTGTTGTTGCTTCATCTCAGCACACAGCCAGTGAAAACCACATTATTTACACACAGGCCTGAAATCTTTTTCTGGCATGCTGGATGTCATTAAACACAGAGCGGTCATGTCAGCTCTCTGCACTGTTCTTTCTCTCCTGAGGCCCTCTGTTGCATAATAGCTGTATGTAACATAACTCCTTCCTGGTCATAATTACATGTTAAAGCTTGGCGTGTGGTATTTTTAAGTTGAAGGATGGAAACTTTTTATTTGGTGAGGTCACATTTTCCCTGCCAGCAGGACCACACTGAAGTTTAGCTGTGTATTGTTAAAAATAAACAAAACCATGTGAGGAGAAGTTAACAGATCGGACTGAATCAGGACACAATCGTTGTATCTGCAGCCTCCCTGCTGCATGTGCACATCCTGCACTGTAACACCAGCCGCTGGAATCTGCAGGCTGTCTACTCACATAACAAACCTGTTTTTATTGGTTTCCTGGAACGATTCTGAAGCTGAACCTGATCCACAAATCAGAGCTAATAATCACAACAGTCTTTATTTCTGTAATGTAGTGTGAGTTTGGAAATTCCAAGATTCAGTCCGATGAGAGCAAAACTTTCACGTAATACACAAAATGAGTGCATTAATGAGCTTTAACTGAGCAACATTCATTAGTTTAAATAAGATAAGATGAAGCTTTGTGTAACAGTGTGCCAACAATAACAAACAGTAGCAGTGCAGGTTATTAATGTACTCAGAGAAAAATGAAATAGAACAAAATGAAAATATATTCAAATACTACTGATTAAATTCTAAAGCATTTACACACAGTTAAATCTGACAATACGGTTGTTAAAGTTACATTATGCGCTAAAAACATGCAAGATGCTGAAATATTTGTGTTTTTCAGGCATCCTGCTCGCCGTGACCTCCATCGGCCCGGCCGTCGGCTTCATCACGGGCTCCCTCATGCTGCGCTTCTATGTCGACTTTGACAAGTTCTCCAAAGGTGAGGAGACACACACACATTCACAGTTACACTGAAATTATCTCTAGGCTCGAGTGAAGTCACACTGTTTTATAGCTCATATTTAACAGGAGGAGGAGGATTTCCTGGATGTTGCAGCCACTTCTAGTTCAATTGGAGTCAGTGTGTTTAAGTGTGAAGTAAAAATAGTAACCGCTGATTAATGTTGGTCATTTCCTCAGAAACAACTATAAAAACAGAGCTGCTTCTAATGAAGACAAATAACTGACACAGCTTTTTGCAGATCGAGTGTGAAGTTATTTTAATAACTCTGATGATCCTCTGACTCTTCGTTAACACATCCAAGAGGTTAAAAGTTGGACACATGACACTTCAGTTCCTGACAAAGCAGCTCAAACTCTGCTGACTGAACCCTGACAGCTTCTTCCTTCATACATTCACATGCAAACTTCATTCAGATATTTGAACGTTCAACTACTGCGACTTTCTCCTAATATTTTAAACTGAAAAGGTGAAGTTATTTTGACATCTGAGAGTGTTTTCATGTCAGGTTTAAATCTGTGCAGGTTCTAAATGAGCTTGAGAGTAAACCAAGAAAAACAAAACAATGTCGGCTTGATATTCTTCCTCCTGTTGTCTCACTGTGATTGACTCACTCAGTGCTGTCCTTTAATTTTGTTTAAAATGGGATGAAACAATAAACAAGAGTTCAATATTTTGGCTTGTTTTGGCTGCAAAGACACTTTGGAAAATAAGTCTGAGTTACCAAATAAGAGTAAAAAACCCACAAGAATATGACAAGTCGTCTCCCACATCTATCAGGTGAGTACAAGTCAGCATAAACCTCTGGTTGTGTTCTGATCCAGTAATTTATCCGCCGTTTCCCCTGTAAACACACCGACCTCTTCAGCCTCTCTCTCGGTCTTCTGTTGCTCCTGTCGGACTGCAGTAGTGTCTCTGGACTCAGCAGAGCAGACAGAACCAGCTGCCCCGCTGTCGGTCTGCTAACCAGCCCAGAGTCACTGCAGCTGCAGCAGCTGAAGAAGTCAGCGTGCTGCATTATTTGCATCACCGCCAGCTGTTTCTTTTACAAACCAACCGCAAGAAAAACACAGAAACGCCCCACTAACACCAGACCAGAGATGCACCGAATTCTGATATCCGATTTTTAAGTCTGACCTGCTGATTCTGATTTTCTTCCCAAGAAACCATAATCGACAGAACAAACAAACATTAGTTCGGCAGAACATCGGCCCAGTTTCTTCAGACCGCACTGAGTGATTCTGATGGTAAAGCTCAGCTCTGAGTTACTTTGGTTCAGAGGCAACAGTGTTTGTTCACTTTGTCACCTCACAGCCTGTCTGACCTCTTTTTGTTCACAGGAGAAACAGACGTGCAGCGGCAGCACTCAGTCCTCAGGGTGTTCACACTGAGTGACGACAATTATGTTGGCAGGAAACAACTTGAAACAAATGATTTGACATTGAGGAGTTAGCTTCAGTACGTTTCACAGCTACAACCTTTGAATTTTTCAGACCAGTTTCAGTCCTGTCCAAATCCAGTTCAATGATCCCAAAGACTCTTTGTCAATGGAATCAAGACAGTGCTTGAGCCTAATGTAGCTAAATATGCTATCTCCAGATCTTGTGAGAGGGTGTTGCTGAGTCAGCGGTCTCTTTGTTTCTCTTTCTGAAAAATTCCATTATAGTGTCAAAATGTTCTTTGGTGACTACGCAGCGAAAGAATCTGTTATACTCATGTTCATGTCTCTCTTTGGAATGAAATGACTCGAGGCCTGTTGTTCGCTTCCAAAAGAGGCGGGTCGGTGGTGAAACATGGCACAGATACAGGAAATGACTCTTCTGTAAGCCATCTTGAACAAACAGGCTAATCTGGACTCAGCAACCACGCTGGCTGCTCCAAACACAACAACTGTCTGCAAAAGCAAAACTCTGTGGAGCGTTTTGACCTCTGATACACTTTCAGATTGATGGATCAGTTACTCAGACTGATTGTGTTTCATGATGTCACCAGTTACATGAAACAACACTTGCAGCAGTTTGTGTTGTTTTAACTCAGGGCTGCTCTGTATCTGCTGACTTGCTGTGGTGTGAGCAGGACCTGTTAACCCGAGCCCTCTGAGGACGAAGCAAAAACTATTCTGTGCTTGCAAAACTTACTGAAGACCTGCGGCCCAGTGGCGAAGGACCACCACCAGAAACTGGCGACTCAGCATAAACTATGGATGTGTTCCTAAGCTTTAACCCTCTAACCACAGTCACCACAGCACTAGTTACACAACATCGAGACGAAACCCAAAGGGGTCACACTGCTTAAACCTGGGAACACAAGTTCATGTCATGTTACTTTAAATCAGCAGCCAGATAACTCTAAACTTACACTGATTTTCAGTTCTCACACGACTAAGGAAGAAGAAAAAACTCCTGAAAACTCCCAACCTGAAACAAAACACAAACTACAGCATCTCCCAAACAAAAGCACAAATTTCTCATGACTGGAAACAAAGGAATAACACACGGCACACAAGAAGGAATCTCCAAGTACCCACATGAAACAAAACACGAGTTCAATACGTTGATGAAGGTCCTCAGTCATCCAGGTCGTGGTAATTCTAGGCAATTGGACTTCAGTTTCAGTTTCTTAAGATGTTTCGGCTCATTATAGGCTTCTTCAGTTCTAACTAAATGGAGGGGAGCGGCAGGCTTTTAAACTGTGTGTGGGAGAAGTTCAGGAATCAGTTCAAACTCCTCAGTGTGAGATGGACCAGACGACGAGACGAGCCGCCATCACACGTTAAAGTTAAACCTGTCCCAGTTCATCGTTCTCACTCAGAACACCCGATGATGACATCTTCGAATAAACATACTCTTTGGGAAAAGTGAGAATTCATCACTAAAGTATACAGTAGAAGGTTTCCTCTGTTCACCTCTTAATTCCAGGAGAGCGCGCTGCTGGTTGCTGTCGTCAGCGTAAATCTGAGACCTTATTTTCATGTAAAAAGATGTTTAATAGCATCAGTCGATCAGCAGACACTCATCGCGTCTCTGGGCTCTAATTCTGCCAGAGAGTGAAAGTTCGTTGGTGTTCAGTGAAACTGAGACGCTGGTCGTGTTGGTGCCTCTGAGATTAATGGAGCTTGACCTTCTTTTAGAGGCTTGTTCAAACAGAGGCTTGTTTCCTGATACCATGTCGGGTGTGTGAATGGAGGCAAGAGGTGATTGTGCAGGTCAGCATGTGTGTGTATGTGTGTGTGGACATAATGCCTGTATGTGTTTATGCATGCATGTATAATATGTATTATATGTAGGACCCCTTTGTTGTGGGGTGTGTGTGTGTGTGTGTGTGTGTGTGTGTGTGTGTGTGTGTGTGTGTGTGTGTGTGTGTGTGTGTGTGTGTGTGTGTGTGAGGACCTGTGAAGTGAGGACGTTGTGTTAAACTGTGAAGACGAAGTGAAACCGTTTGTGTGAGTAAAAGTGTGTGGACTCCAGGGATTAAAGGATTGTTGTGTGACTCAGCAGCACTTTGTTCTGAGTACAAACCAGTAATTTGTCACTAAACCATCTGTTGACGTGATGTGACTCATGAACTGTCATAACGCTGTTGTTTAATTGGCTGCTGGTGAGCTTTAATTCGAACATCCAGTTTGGTAAGATGTGCTGAGAGAAGTAGGCCAAATAACTTAACCAGTTAACTACCAGTTTTTAGTTATACACATAGTATTACACATTATTCTTAACCTTTTTAAAAATGTAACTCAACTCTTATTTAATAATGTAATACTGCCCCTCAGAAAAATGCTGTGAGCAGAAAGAAACTGTCATCATAAAATTGTCTTGTACAAATATTAATTACCTCAAAATAATACATCAGTGAGTAAAAACATTCTCCCAGTTAGACGACAGATTCACTGTTAACTATGTACCTTTTTAAACCATTGTGGAAGCAGAAGAATTAAAGAAAAGAGATCAACAAAATCTGAGCAAGTCAACAAATCAGGCAGACAAACGCTCTGCTGCTGAAACTCTGTGGAGGACGCAGCAAAACACAAGTCACACATTCTGTCATGTGACACAGCAGTGATATACTGGTGTGTTCAGCGAGCTCTCGTTGTGTTGTTCAATGAGCAGTGATCTATCAGTGTCATGTATACTTAAGTTTTTCAATTTCATGTATGTGATACTAAAGGGTGTATGTAATATTAATGCCTTACAGTGTAATAAACCCTACACAAATTAATAATTCACTTTTAAAAACTTAGATTATTTGCCAGCGTCAAATGTTATGTTCTTCTGTCGGGGTGTATTGAAAGCTCGGCACAGGAAGCTGGTTCTTCTGTTACGGTACATGTAAACGTGCTGTAGTGATGCAGTTACAGAGTTTGAGGTTGGATTTCGTGACATCTTCCTGCTCCTGAAGTCGACCTGCAGGTTTGGAGATGAGAGCAGCTGCCAGGAGTCAGTTTCACGTTCAGGCAGACATCCAACAAAAGCAGCCGAGCAGCATTCAGACCAGCTCAGATCTTTTGTGCTCCAACATGTCGCTGTGTTGATGCAACAGAACTCCTCCCCACTTTCTCACCCACAGTCCATTATGCCATCTGTCAGAACGAGACAAATCCCAGTGGACCATCAAAAAACCCATAAATGTTTTACCGGCCGTCTGTCTCCCTGAAGCCTCACAGCCTGGTGATCAGCTGACGTCCTGAACCAAGTAGCTTTATTTAATGCAGCCAAACGTTAACCGTTAAGGTCAGTCAACTGTGAACCCTGATATCAGTATCAGTTTGTTGAATTGAAAAAAAAGGTTCTGCTGGTGAAACACAAACATGCTGATAATATCAATAAGACATGGCAACAGATGTCAAAACAAGATTTCATAAGTGAATTTCAATCAACTCACGCACCGTAAAATCCTCCAATAATAAAAAGATAATAAACTATTTGTCATGATATTTTGAATAATTCAGGCGACTTTTTCATTCCTCTTTGTTCTTTTTCCGTTGGATAACAGACGAGAGTTCAGTCTGTGATTCTTTTCTTCCCCCAGACGAGATCGAGTTGAACCCTAAGGACCTGCGCTGGGTCGGAGCCTGGTGGCTCGGCTTCCTGGTGGCGTCCTGCCTCCTCTTCCTCACTGCGCTGCCGTACCTCTTCTTCCCCAGAAACATGCCCAAAGAGGTGAGCAGAAACAGTCGGACCTGATCTGAAGCTGCATGTCCAACCCAATCTCCAGAATACATGTCAAGTACATTTCTGTAGAAGCACATATAAGTTCAAACTGAACATTTTATGTTGAAACGTTACGTTTGTTTAGGTTTTATTGATGATTTCTCTCTCGTCACAACACTGTTTATGCTCTGGTTAGTTTCGGGCACATAGAACACTCGGTGAGGATTCATCAGGTGTCGGCACCATCACACATGGAGATGGTCCGACTTCCTGTAAAAACATGTGATTTGGTCGCCACAAACAGCTCAAACTATCCTCTGCGTCCTTAACATGATCCACTGGTGTGACTCGAACTGCAGTTTTCCGTTTGGAAGCCTTGTTTGCTGTAAAACCTCAGAACTCATTGCTCACAAACTGAACAATCCAGACATGTAATAGTCGTAACATTAAGCTAGTTGAATACTTGAGAATCTAGGCAGTTTCCAAGATGCATCTACGACCTTCTGAACTCTCGGCTCTCTGTGGTTTCCTGTCAGAGTGTTTATGTGTTTATAAGCTTATTGCTTGAATCAGACAAGCATCACACTGACCGCAGCCTGCGTGACGACGACTTATCGTGCTCTCAGAGGTGATAATGATCAGCTGAGGTCAAACTGCCGCAATCAAATGATTTAACGACACTTGGTCTGTTCAGAGAGCAGAATCGAGAGGAAGGGTTCGACTTTAATGAGCTGCAGGAAATGAGCCTGCGAGGTGCGGCTGAGCTGATGTAAAAATAACTTTTGTTTTCTTTTTCGTGAATATGCAGGACTAAAATACAAAGTGCATTATTGTGGTTGTCTTGTAGAAGAGCTTGTGTTTAAACTGACGGTGGTGTTTCTAAAGCAAATTTGCCCCATTTTTCTCTGAACTTGGCCACATGTGCAAGATTGTTTTCTATTAAAGTAATCTGGAATTATCCGGCCAAAATCTGAAATAAGAATAAAAAATACAAACAAGGCCAGAATATTAAAGTTGTCAAGTCAATTAAGATTAACAGGATGAAAATAAAGACTAAAACATGTTCATTAACTGAAACCCTGTAACCTCAACAAGCTCCAACAGGATTCTGTTGCGGTTTGCTTTGGCTGCGTTCTCAAGACAAAAACAAAAGTGGTTTATGTTGCGATTGCCCAACAGATTCCTTCTAAAATGGCTCCTTGACTGATAAACAGCAGACTGCAGTCAGCCAGACGTCATCGACAAATATTTAAAAAAAGGATGATAAAGTTGCAGATGTATATTTTGCAGTAATTCAACACCACATAACATAAAATGCAGATTTGACTTGATGTTTGTCTTTGTGTGTCGTTTCTCATGGAGGATAAAACAGGAGTGTTTGAGTGTTGAGCTGCCTCAGTTCACCGGGTTCTGCTCTCTGAACATCCACATCTAGACGATTTCTGGTATTTTGGTATCTTTCAGTCCAAAGATCAAACCAAACTGATGAGATGTGCTGATGATGAAGGGAAGTAATTCCAGCTCCATCCCTCTGAAATATAAAGCTGTACGCTACATAAAGCTCATTTAAATCATTTTGTAAAACGATTATTAACACATTAATAGTCGTAAACTTCTGTAACGTTCAGACTTCAGCAGGAAGGCTGTGGCTTCTTCCTGGAGGCGACACAAACCAGCCGAGAGTCCGTTCACACCTTCGTGTTTGTTCCAGGTCTGAAAATTAAACCAATGTGAGTTCTTTCTAATGGCCGGCAGGGAGAGACTCCACTGGTTACATAAAGAAGTCTGATTGTATGTAAGCTTATGAGAAATTGACGTCTAGTTGATAAACAGCATGATGAGTCTCTTTTACAGTGAAGTAGGTGATAAAGCAGAGTGTCCGTCGTCAGTGTGGCGACCTTGTGACTGATAAGTTGTTACTTCAGCAGTGCGTCTTTGGTTGTCGGTCAGATCCAATCATGATATCTCACCTAGATCCGCCCTAATGGACGACGTCACGATGGGTTTACACTTCATACACACACTGATCCTGGAAGGAGAGCTGTAACTGTAGTTCATTGACCTCCAGCACAGTTTGTAGCAGCTCCACCAAACCTCTGCAGACGGAGATCAGTCAGCTGTGATCTTCAGATAAAACACCTAAAAATAGTATATTTATAAAAAAAAATATCTTCTTGACCAGCTGAGCTGTTACATTTTATACATATTTTAAGATTACACACAATACAAAGGTGTTTGTGTTTGTTGATGATCTTAATTGCCAAAACGCTTCCTTCCATTTAACAAAAACATTCAGTGTTTTAAGCTGATTAGAACTTATTTGAGTTTGAGTAGTTTTCAGTTTTTGCATCCTCACTGGAATCTGAGGTGACTGAGAGGTTTGGTTCTGGACTCTGGACTCTGGCAGTTGTGTGTTTTGGTGTGTATTTCCGTCCTGGGAGTGATATCAGCAGAACGCTGTGTTGAGCAACCTGCTGGCACGTATCGCCTCATTTGTTCAAGAAAACATTTGCGGTTGAATGTTTTTGTCACGGAGCCAACACTTCTCCACAAACTGAGATGGGTTCCATTACAGAGTCGATAACATTTCTGGATTTAAACCATCAGGTATCTGACTGACTAGACGGTGGTGAAATGTCTGAAATGTGTATTTGACAACACTGAGGACTCTAATTTACAGATTCAGTTTATTTAATCAAAATATAACTAATTAATATTATGGTTTAGGTTTAAACTCACGACTGGCAGGGTACTAAAGCCATCTCTCTCCAAATTAACTTAAAATCAGTTCCCAATACAATGTGAGTCACGTCTGAGCTGGATCCAAACATGCTGCCAAAAACCAGTCCGAACGTAGATCGACTGATAAATCTAGAGCTTGTCTCCAGACTCGTCTAAATATGTTGATGAACATCTATCAGAGGCCAAAATCAACAAAAGCAAGATATTTTCCCGCTCAGACCTGCTGGATCTCTGACCATCTGATTAAAAGTTCACCTTATCTACCTGGGAGCATTTTTATCCAATGTCCTTACGCAGACCTAAAATCTGACATTGGTGTTTTAACTAAATACATCTTTGTTCCATGAGAATAAGTTTTTCCCATGAGAGATGTTACAACAGTTCATAACACAGCAGCATCGAGAGGACTTATTTATATAAAGCTTACAGGCCGTGAATGTAAACCTTCCCAGCAGACTCCCTGAAAGTAACCGCAACCGCAGACTGGGCAGTTTTGAAATCTAGTCCAGCATGTGATGTTCTGCTACCATATTTGTCCAGGACGGCGCAGACGATGTGGAGTCCAGACCAGACTGTAAGCAGCAGCAGCAGCAGCAGCAGACAGACCAGGAAGCATCTCTACTGCAGTTCCTCAAAAGTAAGACTTCTTCTCCTCTTCTGTTTCCTGTCTGTGGAGGCTGCAGCGGAGGCAACTAAAGGATATCCACAGTGAACAGGGGTCAAGTGTTTCACTGTCAGCACTAAATCAAAGAGACTCCCAGCAACCTCGGTTCTGACATCTGTGTTGTAGCAGTGTAACAATCTGCGTTCTGTCCTGAAATTATCTTCTTAGCTGAAACCCAACAACAGGACTGAATTAGACACGTGGCAGCAACAGAGTGAATAACTGATAAACTAATGATTTGACTTCCACACTGTCCGTATCCGTCCCTCAGGTTTTCCTCGTATCGCTCTGCGAACGCTGCGGAGCCCCATCTACCTGCTGGTGGTTCTGGCCCAGGTCAACCTGGCGGCGCTGCTGGCGGGACTCGCCACC
Organism: Diplodus sargus; assembly: GCA_903131615.1. Lineage (NCBI taxonomy): Eukaryota > Metazoa > Chordata > Actinopteri > Spariformes > Sparidae > Diplodus > Diplodus sargus. Next base: position 369,792 of record CAEMYA010000091.1, read on the forward strand.
TTTATGGCCAAGTTCATCGAGAGACAGTTCAGCCAGACCGTCTCCTTTTCCACCATGATGATAGGTGAGAGTGCACACGGGTCTGTGGAGCGTTTCCCCCGGGACGTGTTGGACCGGTGCTGTCAGACTGAAGTTCTATGCAGTTAAAACAGAACCCATCTGATAAACTTATATTAACACTTTTGCCTCCCTGATTTCTTTCTCTCAGGAGCAGTTTGCATCCCGCTGGCAGTGCTGGGCACCGTCCTGGGTGGAGTTCTGATGAGGAGGTTGAACCTTTCAGTCAGCGGTGCCAGCAAGTTGTGCACCGCCGCCATCCTGATCTGCGTGTTCTCCGCCACGCCGCTGCTGCTCATCGGCTGCCCAACACAGAAGGTCGCCGGAGTCTTTCCTCCGAGGTAGCTGCGCCGCCAGCTGACACACAATTACAGAAGCCTGGTGAACGGATTTCAGTTTTAACAGAATTTAAAAGTAACTTTACCACTAATAGGGAACAAATTCTACTACCAACAGGATTTTAATTTTACTACCAACAATTACAGCAAACTAATTTCAAAGATTGTATTTGTACCTGATGAGGAATTTTACCACTAGCATTGAACTAATGTCATCACTGGTATTGCATTAATTTAGTCACTGACAGGGAAATGATTTTTACGGCTAAAACTTCTGACAGCAAACTAATTTTGCAGTGGACCAAAACCTCTTAATAGGAAACTAATTTGACCACTGACGGTGAATTAATTTCACTTTCTTGAGTGTTTTTGTTGAAGGGGAAGTTAAAAACAAATATCCTTTTTTGAAAGGTTTTCTAACAACAGACCCTTCAAATCTTCTATGTTGTTATGTGTTTGTTTTCAGCTCAGCTGGGTTGTCGTGCAGCGCTGGCTGTCGGTGTCCACAGGAGGCCTTTAACCCGGTCTGTGGTTCAGATGGAGTGGAGTTCAGGTCTCCTTGTCACGCCGGCTGTAGCTCCATGGAGACGGACGATAACAACAAAGCCACAGTAAGAGTTGTTTTATCATTTCACTCTGAGGTTGTCTTGCATATTTTCACCTTCCAGACATCTTGTTGTCACACGCTCTGACTGACACACAGCACAGAACTCATGTCTTCACTATAAATTCATATTGCGTGCAGTGACACAGAACCAGTCAGCTCTTCATTTGTATTCTGCCAGTTCCCATTTACTCTCTGAATGCTCGTGGTTCTTGTGAAAGTGGATGACGTCAGATCTTGTCTTTAACTGAATACCTCATTGTTTTCTTCAGATCTGCAGGCAGCAGAGAGTTCATCCTCTCTGCTGCTTTGGCTTGTTTACATATAAACTATTAATCACTGTCCCTCCTGCTTATGATTTGACTCAAATGTCCTTATTATTTTTTATTTCTGTGGAAGTGTTCTAGTGAAAACAAGTAGTTAATATGCAAAGTGAAACGAATGTCGAGGCCAAACAAAGCTCCCTGTGTGACCCTCAGTTAGTCGAGGGAGTGGAAGCTGCTGACAGCTGGAGTAAAGTTCACTGACCAAGTATGTCAAACACTTAACTGTTTAAATGGATGGATGGGTGGGTGGATGAATGGATGGATGGCTGGGTGGATGAATGAATGGATGGATGGATGGATGGATGGATGGGTGGATGGATAAATGGATGGATGGGTAGATGGATAAATGGATGGATGGATGGATGGATGGGTGGGTGGAT
>CAEMYA010000091.1:371557-404025 GCA_903131615.1 Diplodus sargus
GGATGGGTGGATGATGGATGGATGGATAGATGGATGGATGGATAGATGGACTGATGGATGGATAGATGGATGGAAAGGTGGGAAGGTGGGTGGGTGGATGGATGATGGATGGATGGATGGGTGGATGGATGGATGATGGATGGATGGATGGATGCGTGAGTGGGTGTTTGGATGGATGGATGGATGGATGGATGTTGGATTTGGAAACAGCGATGAATGTCAGTTCAGGAGACGCTGGCAATCGGCATATTCAGTCATTTAGGTTTCAGGATGTGTCTTTGTTAATGGGGAACATTTGTCCTGATGGTGGCGCTGAGGAGTCGCCCTCTGGGATGCAAGAAGATCCATCAACATTTGACAGATAATAGTGAAAATCTCCGACCATCAGAGAACCAGAGCTTCATTTTTAGGGACAGGGAGACGTTTCCTCTGACTGCTGCATTTTATCTTATCAATTAAATTTAACAGCTAGAAAGAAGAAAGAAGTCAGGAAATGATTCAAACGGGAGGTTTTCTTTCCGCTGATCTGAAAGTGAAACTGAAAAGTCTTACAATGATATTAAAAGGAAAGAATTGAGATTGTAATCATCATGGTGACACTATTCCTACATTCTCCTACTTGAAAGTGAAAGTTCAAGTTGGACTTATATAACTGGCCAGATCATTTCCAGATGTTTGCAGCAGCTCCGGTTGGTTGGGTGAAGTGAACGTGTTTTGTAGGTCGGTCATGTTTAAGACACTCAGAGAGTTCTGACAGAAAACAGGTGGAAACTTTGACAAGCAATGACGAATGTTATCTCCAGATGATTTTCACTCTCTCTACTCTCTACTGTAACTGACAGTCACAGGTTCAGTCACTGTGAACAAGAAGAGTCCAGGACTGAATTTGAGTAACTGAGAAGTGACTAATGACCCACAGACTGAGAAACACGTTTATCACTTCACCAACATCCACATACAGTAAATGTCAAATACAAACCTGTAGTCATTTCACTACACAACCACAACTGACCTCGTCAACAGACAGTGTTTGGTCTTTAAAGCGTGAAAACTAAAACTTCCCAGAGCCCACAGAGTCGTCTTCAGATGTCTTCGTTTGACTCTTCAGTTTCTGTCAGAAGAGACAAAGAAAAGCAGCAAATCTTCACATTTAAGAAACTACATCTAGAAAATGACTTTTTGCTCGATTAAACGATTATCAAAATAGTTGATGTTGACCTAACAATGCAGTAATCGGGGGTGCTGCCTCCACCTGTATCCTGACGTTGTGTGTGTCTGTTTGTGTAGAACTACACTGAGTGTCGCTGTGTCGGCGGTCCCGGCTTCGCCCTTCCTGGGACCTGTGGCAGCGGATGTTCCAACCTGCTGCTCCCCTTCATGGCTCTGCTGGGCGTCACCAGCTTCATCGCCTCCTTCTCACAGACGCCCTCCTACATGATGATTCTCAGGTACGAGAGCAGGACGATACAAAAGAAGCTGCATGTGTTTTCTTAACTTAAGGACACTTTGATTATTTCAGCTCCGGAGGTCACAGTTGTTCCCTCATCCTCTTGACTTCTGACCCAGTTACACAATCACTTTGTCTCTGGAGCACAATGGAGGAGCGGCTCACAGCTGCACTACATTAACACAAATTCCAGATGGTTATGAAAGAGCTCCAGCTTTCTGTTTTAGGATTATTTAAAATGTCGAGCAGGGAGGTCAGAGAGGGGAGTGGGTTTCATTTTTCTTTCTATTCTGACTTATAGAGTTTCATTTTACCTTCTCGTCTCAGAGTCATATGTTCAATCAGTAACAGGAAACAGTTAAAGTCATCAAAAATGTTCCAGTCTAATGCTCCAAACTCCGTCAGAGGTCGGAATTTCCCAGTTGAAACTTTCACCGTCTGTCCTCGAAGCGTTCCAGGGACGCAACGCCAGAAGTGAACAAAACAAAAGAAAGGATGTCTCTCTGGAGAGTGACTCCTCAGCTGAGCAGCAGCCTCCTGCGTTATAGAAGAAATAAAGATGGACAAACAACAAGACGTAACAGACGTCATGATACATTTTGTTTTACAGAAATGTTGTCCAAACATTTCAGTCACTCACCTTATAATAATACTGTCCTCTACAAATATGAGACTGAGACTGTCAGACTGAAGATATAACTGCTTTAACAATGTTCTGGTGCGCGATGCTCGTCTTTTTTAGCATCCTGCGTCCGTTTGGAGCATCGATTGTGCAGATTATCTTCAGAAATAATTTGCATATAGTACGACCTTTTCTGACCCAGTTGGCTCCATGTTGATTCTGGTGACGTGTTGGTGCGACGATGTAGTTCACTGAGCTTTAACACAAAACTACATGAGGTTTGACTTTGATTATAACAAACTGTGTGATTCATGAACATTAATGGGCCGTTTCTTGGCGCTATGTGAACAACGAGGTTCATTAAGCTGCCAGCTGTCACATCATTTCTGTTCCTAAGCTTTCAGGTTTCAGGTTGCTGTTCCCACAGTCATGGTGCTTGATTTGAAAGCATTACTGTTCACATCCATGTGGGTGAGAATCAAACCATTTCACAAACCAGATGGACTGGACTAACTTAATCAGTTAAAAGAGAAACAGATGAATCAATAACTGTTGCCAGGACTGACAGTCCGATGCTGACTGCAGTTTTGGTGCAGAACTTTTTAGAAGCTCCATGAGAAGTGTTCTGAATGATCCATCAGCACATTTGCACTGTTCCTGTGGATGTACAGACAAGAGTCACTGGATGACTTTGATACTAAGAGAACACTTAGAAACATGAAGTTCTGCAGAGATAACGAGCTCACAGATAATCAACATGTTCCTGGACGTGTAAATCAAACGGAGTCTTTTAGTGTTTTCATGCTGCTCAGTGTGTGTTGATAAGCAGCCAAACTGCATCTCACCTCCGGGTGTTTTTAGTCCACCTGCATGCACCTGTCGCCTTCTCACCACACGCTGTGTTTGCCTCACCTGTTCCACACCTCTGAGGTGTTCACAAACCCTCTGACCCAGAACCAAGAACAGGAACAGAGACTTGAAATGAGACAATACCAAATCAAAACTCCTCTGACTGCATGTTATCATAGGAAGTGTCATCAACATTCCTCCTGCTGCTCAGATCTGTTTCAGCACGTCTGCACACCAAACACACCAACAGAAACAGAAACTCTCCACCAATCAGCATCTTATCATGTGTTGTGTGTGTCTGTGCTGCAGGACGGTGCCGGCCGAGGACAAGTCGTTTGCAGTGGGAGTTCAGTATATGCTGTTCAGAGTGCTCGGTGAGTCCACGAGTCACACATCGCTCCCCTTGAGCAAGGCACATCAGGTCTGTGGTTTAAAGGAACAGTTCATACAGAAAGTGACATCTCAGTCATCTCCTCCTCCCTCCGTGCTGATTCAGTCATTTCATTTCCCTCTCCTGGTTCTCTCTTTATGACAATTTCTCCCCTTTTCCCCTTTAATGCATCTCAGCATGTTTCTGTACAGTCGCTCCTCGTCCTCCTCAGTGCGTGAGAGAGAGAGAGAGGAGAGATAATATCTGAGAGAAGGCTTCACATTTCTTTGGCAGATTTTACAGCCCCTTTCCTGTAAAACTCTATAATCACGGAGGGCACAGAATCAATCCCACTCAGGAAGCTGACAAACAGCCTGCGTACACACACAGACTGTCAGGAGGGCAGCGGTTAAACATGAATGAATGGAAGCTGAAACTAAAAGTAAAAAGTCATTTATTTGACATAAAAACACTGTGACAGTGCAGGAAAACAATCTCAAATATTTCAGGGTTAAGAACTCCAGAACCTCCCTTTAGTTTCAAAACCCTTGAGGCCTCTTTACTGTGAAGCTCCAGAAATGTTCTGTGGACTACGACACTTCACCTGACTTTATGTCATCAGGAGGAGGAGAGGAGGACTGACTTTACATTTTTAGGTGAACTGTTTCTTTAAAGTCTCAACCCTGCTGCAGGCCGCCTGCAGTTTATTCACTGATCTCATTTATATTCATCAGCGCCTTTAAATACCTCTGTTAAAAAATAAAAGTTGTCGACTGCTCACAAGAAATATCAGTAATCATAAATCTGTGTGTGTGTGTGTGTGTGTGTGTGTGTGTGTGTGTGTGTGTGTGTGTGTGTGTGTGTGTGTGTGTGTGTGTGTGCGTGTGTGTGTGTGTGTGTAGCGTTCATGCCTGGCCCGGTGTTGTACGGCAGCGTCATCGACACCACCTGCATCCTGTGGGGCAAAAAGTGCGACAAACATACTTCCTGTCTCTACTACAACCTGGACGGCTTCAGACAGAGGTGAGCGGGTCAGAACTGGACTCACCTTTAACTTTGATCACAGGTGACACAGGAACACACCTGAAGCCTCATCCAGGCTGGATGTATCTCTCTAGTGAAGGCGGGATGAGTGAAGGTCATTTTTCACCTCCTACATGTGATGGACATATGAATTAGCAGCTCCTGTTTGCAGTGTAAAAAACTCAAACTGGCCCTTTAAATTACGGCAAATAATCAGGACTGAGGTTAAAAAACCGCCAGCACAGGGAATGACATTTCCTGTTGCCTCTTGGGTTCAGGCCAATCACAAACAAGAAGTGCCGTCCCACCTTTTGTGTCATCCGAACTGTCGTTATGATTTGACCCTCGGGGGCCACCGTCATCACAACCAGAGAAGTTCTATCCATATGAACAGAATTACTTTAAAATATGATATTAGTGGGAATTCTGTCCAGCAGCAGCTGTTTGATTTTTGCTTTTGATGAAACTTGCAGCTTGTTGTGGTTTTGACCCGGAGAGTCTGGATCTGCTCCAAAGCACCAACACAACTGTGTGTGTGTGTGTGTGTGTGTGTGTGTGTGTAGGTTCCTGGGTGTGCAGGTGGTGTTTGTGTGCGGCGGTCTGCTCTGCTTCCTGCTGACCATCGTGGTCCTGCGCAGGAGGGCCAGACTTCAGGAGCCACAGCCGGAAAGCAAAGGCGGGTACGAGCTGGTGAACGGAGAGAAAACACCGGAGAGCGTTTCGTCCAAAGAAAAAGAAGTGAAGGGCATCAAGACCTGAAGAAACACCAGAGAGGACGCAGGGAAAGAAAGACAAAGAGAGGCTGAAAGAGGAGAAAAAAGAAGAGGAGGTCAGAAAGATCGTTTGGAAGCTGAAACAAAAAGCTGTGAGTCAAGTGTTTCTCCTTCCTCTCATGTAAAGGACCAGTCCACCTGCACAACCAGGCCAAGATACTCTGTGATGTTTTATTTTTTTACATCTAATACTCAACACATAATCTGCATATATTTTCTAGTGGTGGAAGAAGTGTTTTCAACCTGTCTACAAGGAGAAACAACACAAATGTGCTCAAAGAAACAAAACAAAGTCACTCTTTGCTGAGTGGCTCATTGAAAACAACACACACGATGATTTTTTGCATTTTAGTTATCGATGCATTAATGTGTTCACTTATAACCGCAGCTGGTTAAAGTGCAGCTTTTTAGCTTCTTTCTATGAGACTATGATATTAATCACAACAGATGAGAGCAGCCGGACTCCAGAGCAATTTTTCAATTTTATTCACTTCCCCAAAGAGCGAAGGACAGAAGGAGAAGAGATGTGTGGCTTTAACAGAGACACGTTCTGTGTCAAACACCTCCTCACAGGTGAGATGATGATGTCACTGAGAAAATGACGTGTGAGCCGATTGTGTCTGTAGATGAAGTGAATCAGAAATGAGCCGCTGTTATGTTGTTACTACAGTTTCTTAATGTGAAAACATAAGGTGGGGCTATAAAACATGTGTTTTTCGAATGGAGTTTGGTCCAACAGTCTGTCTTAATGTTAAAAACACATAAACTGAGCTGAGCCGCTGTCACAAAAACACTGAAAAATCCATGTGCTATAAATCTGCAAGAATTTGGATTCACCATCTCTCAGATTAGACGGGCTGTTTTTACCCAGAAAGGGGCGGGGCATGGCGGGGCATGGCGGGGCATGGCGAGGCATGGCGGGGCGACGGATGAGCTGCTCTCATCTATAATCATCATCGTCTGTTGATTTCACTCTGAATAACAATGTAGGTTGTAACTGAGAGCGGAAGAAAGATGTAGTGGCGTAGAATCACAGAAAGTACAAATACCTCAAAACTGTACAGGACTTGAGTAAATGTACTTAGTTACTTTCCACCACTACATGTTTTTATGGGAGTTACTGGTGTTTGTACATAAGCTAATCAATAAACTGTGACATTTATGTTACATTTTTATACGATGCAGTGAACCCAGACAAACAAACGCCTCCATCTTTTAAAAGTTCAATAAGCTGCTGACAAACTTCTCCTTAGAAACACGAAACACTGAGATCTGTGAACGCAACTTATCAGAGATCGGTTGTGTGGACGAGCAGCAGGTTAGTGACTAAAACCGTGTAATTACATCGTAATTATGTAATTACATCGTCACAATGTCGCTAACTTTGTGAAAGAAGCGTCTCTGAAACAGTTCTGAGAGTCACAACCGCCAGACGGGACTCGATTACTGTCAGGATTTGAGCCGTTCGGTCCGATAACATTTAGAAAGAGGAGAGAAGCCACGTGATTAAAGTATTTCAACCCCATCCAAGTTAGCCGAGCGCTAAACCAGAAGTTAGCTCGGTCAGTGAACGAGTTACATTAAAGCTGAGTCCAGATTTAATTCAACGTGTTCAACGTCTCAGCTGTCGAACAAATACGTGAAAATGTTCCTGATTTAAACTGTAAAAACATCTTAAAGAGCTGAAACACCAAAACATTCTTGTCTTTGTTCATCGATGAGTGAAAACACACTTCACTCTTCACTCTGTGGAAGAATGCTGACGTCTTCACGTCGACTGTTTGGACGAATTTAAATGTTAAAAAATGTCTCTTTGCGTTTTATTACGTGTTTTTCAGCCGATAGATGTTGTGATGAGTCATCAGTCGGACTCCTGATCAGTGGAGACACTGTTTTTTTTATATTGTTGATTCATGTCATTTTATACATGCATTGAAAACAGGGCTTTTATTTTGAAATTAACAATCATATATATTTTGTAAGAAAAGCACATTTATAAAAATCATTTTTAGTTATTGGGACTTTTTTCACACTGATGATCTGCAGCACATTTTTACAAACAAAGAAAGTAACTTTGGACCAAATGAGTTCAGTTCTGCTGATCCGGACCGGCAGCGACAGACGGACCGTCAGTCAGAACCTTTTTTATCAACATGTTGTTTTTTCCTGCTTCATCTTTTTATTGACGGTCATAAAATAACGTGTTGTTTTGAGTTTCGCTCACTGTAAATTGTAAAAGTTGACTGAATGATCAGTCTCACTTTGTGTTGTTAAATGTTTGTTTTCCTTCCTTTTGTCTCCTCCAGTTTAGTTTCCTTCTCAGTTCTTCATTAAATGTTTTTCTAAAAGTTCAGTCCTGAAACTGTGACAGTCAAAGAATGAGCGATGACATCACGGCTGATTGGAAGTGTGTTTCTGTACAAACCTTCTGTGTCGTCACTTACTGTGACAGAGTCGTGTTAGCCAACGAGCTAATTGTATTAGCATGGTTTCCTGTGATGTGTTCTGTTCTCCTGCTCCTGGTTCGGAGGTGAAGCTCATTATTGAGGTCGTTCTGACTTTGATGAATGTTTATGAATCTTAAACTGAGCCGAGAAACGTGAAGCCGGTCTGAGTGAACTGTAATAAACTGAATAAACACGCGTTTGGTTTCTGCATCTTCTGCGTTACGACATTCTCACATGACATGCAAATTAAGTTTATGATTTATAAGATACGATGATCCTTTATTGTTACAGCAGCTAAGAAAAGCAACTATAAAAGGAAGAAATGAGTAAACTCGTGTTCATCGTTCTGACATAACAGATAATAACTGTCTTCGTGCTCCTCGTCATTGTTATGTTCATGTAGCTCTGATATAAATCAGCTGTTCTACACAAACACAGCTGCTTTCTGCTCCTCTGACACAGTTTGTGTTCATGAAAGAAAAAATTAAAAAAATAATTCAGATGTACAGTGCAAATTTTCACCAAAATAAAATATAAACGCATTGTTTTTGCTCCCATTTTTTAAGAGTTTTATGTTGACAAACAATCTCAACTTTATTCACATGTGACCTGTCGAGATTTACAAAACAAGGAACACAATGACAACAATAAAAGTAAATAATATAATATAATAATAAAAGCAGGCAGAGTGACACACAGATTGAACTTCTGTCTCCTGCAGAGACGATCGTCCACCGACAGGTGAAGCCGATCAACACGCTGATTAAACACCTGGATCAGTGACAGGTGTGCTGCGTCCAGCAGAGCTGCTGCAGCTGAACGTTTGTTTCACTGTCAGCACGGTTGTGGATATAAAAATGAAGTTTGAAGCATTTTGAATTTGTCTTGTGACGGTTTACTGTCACTCGCTGACAGACGACATAAAAAGTCTTCGTCACAGTTTAATATAAAACATTCCTGAGCTTCAGTCAGACGTGTCGAGGCGGCAGCTGGTTTTCTGCTGCAGGCTCCAACATGAACCGATCAATCTGTGGAACATGTTGGAGGTCTGAGCCTCGTTTCACCTGCTCATCAACGCTGAACGCTTCAGTGCAACAACCCACGATCCTCTGAGCAGTTACACAACTTATCTGCTGTATCAAACGTTACAGAGACACAGACACTCTGAGAACATGAACAGTCATCGTCCTGCAGACATCTGATATCTCAACGTCTCACAATGAAATCTGATTTCTAAGAAAGACATTTTTATCATTTCTAGCTAACTACATAAACTACCTGACCATCATCACTTTGAGTGAGAGATGCTGAAGTGATACAGACCAGATTATTCTTTACATTTCACCAGTGAAGTGTTGACATTAAAATGTGTTTCTTGTGTATTTTACAGCTCACAAACAATCACAGACTCAGTTTGTCTGTTTTAATGTGACATTTATCCTCATCATCACCTCATAGACCCTCATCATCACCTCACAGACCCTCATCATCATCATCATCATCACCACCATAAATAACTGATTGAACCTGATGACAGAGAGACGGACAGGAAACAGTTTTTCAGTGTAAAGGTCCATTTCATCATAAAGACGAGCGACAGAATGTTGTCAGAAGGAAAAGAAGAGGAAGTGAGTTTTCCTCCTGAACGTGTTTTTCAAGGACACAAAGCTTCTATTTGTCACATTATGATAATTATTTGTTACGCCTGAGTGATCAGAGGTCACATCACTGGAACAAACAGACAGAAGTTCATGTAGAACATTTGCTGAATTAACAAGAAGGTCCAAATAATGCAGAATGAGTCAGAGACAGAGTTTCACAGAGTTTATAAAGTGTCTCCAACTCAACAACTCACTAAACTGACACATTTGTTAAGGGAGTCTGGGGACTTTCTCCACGGGGACAAAGAAGGAGCCTATATTGTTCCTGTTTAGTGTCTTTGTAACATGTGACATGTTTAGATCAATAACATGTTTCTTCTTTCATAAATGTAAAGGTAAAGCGCACCTTGGACTGGTAGCAGTGCAGCAACAAACCAGCACTTTTTACAAGGAGAGACACAACTGGATGTATTGAATTTAATGCCGAATTAACAAGAAGACTCAAATAATTAAGAATTTCTCATCAAAATTGTTTCACATAGTTTATAAAGTTTCTCTTAACTCAAAAAATTACTAAATTGGGCAATTTTTAAAGGCAGTCTGGGGACTTTTTCCAGCTTATTTTGTCAATAACATGTTTCTTCTTTCATAAATGGAGTGTAAATGGTGACATCAGTGTAAACAGTGTGTTCAAACAGCTGATCAATGTTGGCAGGTAAGACTTTAGCACTTTAGACACAGAAGCAAACAGGCTGGTACAGACATGCTGCCACAAACTGACACTTTTTACAAGGAGACAAACAACTGCAGCTTCTGCATTTGTATTTCTAAACTTTGGACTGAGCCAGGCTAGCTGTTTCCCCCTGCTGCCAGTCTTTATGCTAAGCTAGGCTGACTGCAGCATGACTCCTGAGCACACACACACATATATTAAGACGATCACCCGCAGAAAGAGAAGTGAACGTCTGTATTTTCTAACTCTCCTCTTGTCACGTTTGTGGTTTGTGTAAAAATATAAATGTGAGTTCTTCAGATGATCGGCCTCCTTCCTCCTGACCTCTGACCTCTGACCTCTGCAGGTTTCCTGCTGTCTGCACTTCATCAGTGATTCTGTCACAGACTGTTTCCTCTTTAACCTCCTGCTCAAGTGTTTTTAAACAACTCTGTTCACAGCTTCAAATCCCCAAACTCAAGTGGAAAATGACCAATGAGAGTTTATGGACTGAAAATATTTTCTGAAGATAACAATAGGAATATAAACATATAATATTCAAACACCTCAGTTATAATTAGTATATCTGTATATTTCTCTGTGAGGTTTGAAGATGAATGTTTGTGCTGTTTGAAGGAGTTTTTGTGTGTTTGTCTCCCTCTGGTGGACACTGGGTGGTACTGCAAGTCCAGAAGACATCAGCGATCAATAACTGCAGATGCAGCACTTTCATGTGCAAATAAAGATTGCAGACACACACGGAACAGCTGGTAGACCAACCCTGGATAACTCATGTAAAGTGTATTTACACATTATTATAGTATTTTGTGTCAAACAAACATCGTAAAAGCCTCTGTCACATGTTGCTCCTCAGGTTTGAAGATCGTTCTACACAAAGCTAAGTGGACGTTTGACAAGATGATAGTTTATTTTATTTGTTTGAGGCAGAACTTCACTGGAGTTAAACGTCCCACATCAGCCTGATCCACCCGTCATGGAGCGGCTCAGTGTCTGCAGCAGGAACTCGCTGCATCAGCATAAAGAATCTGATCACGTCACAAAGACTTGTACTTGTAATAGATTACTTCTGGTCATTGTAACGGTTTCTCTTCCACTGAAGACTGAGACGGATGTCGAGGACACAGAGAGGATTCATGCAGCTTCCAGCCTCCAACTCTTCTTCTCTGTTTTTCCTCTCTGGCAGCTCGCTCTCCTCTGGGAAACATTTCCCAACATTCAGAGACCTCAGGAATCTCAGACTGTGTGGAAAATCCAGACCACATGTGTGCACCACACACACACACACACACACACACACACACACACACACACACACACACCTCATGTGTCCCGAGTTGTTCTTTTTCCTGCTGATGTGTTTGAAGAAGTTTGTCTTCTTCTGCACAGGAGAGTGTGTTTTTAACGTCAGTGAAGAAGAATGTAGAATCTTTTCTGCCAACACGTCGTTCCAACATCTCCTCCTGCAGACGAGTCCTGGGATCAGATTCACATGTGGAGAACAGATCAGAAGCTGACCGAGCTGCTGCCTCAGTGTCTGCAGAGACGCTCCCGTCTGTTAAAGTTTGACAGAGTTGATCTGAATAATCTGAACACGGCCTCAGATCTAGTTGTAATTCTGTACTTCGGCATTTAGCTTGAAAAAAAGAAAATGCTCTTCAAACACACTCCTGCAGGAGAGAAACAGTGTTCTCTCTGTGTTTCGTGCTCCCTGCTGGTCATCAGCTGCATCACATTTTCCATCATTTCATTCTGACTCAGAGCCGAGACGCTCAGCTGTGGCTCGATTCTTTGGGACGGTTGTTGAAAAAAAAAGTTTTAGTAAATATTTGTTTAATCAGCAACGGACAAACAACATTTCCCAGAAGCCCCAGACAGGTTAAACATCCCAGCTGGCAGAAATGAGTTCCTCAGTGAGCTGAATCAGATCTGAGGTCAGATAATCTTCTGCAGGAGTTCAGAGACACAACAGGTGAGTAAAGAAGCCGAGCAGCGTGCTGCAGCTCCTGCTGACTCTACAGCAGGTTACACTCATCCGTCATTAACGATATAAAATATATCTGCATTGAAGAGGGATTAAAAAAAAACAACTTCTTTACTTATTACACATCACGTTCAGAGGAATCTGCAGTTTTCTTAAAGTCATCGTGTTTCACGTGGTCGTCTGTCACTGTAACTTCCAGGAGAGTCAGAGAACGAGACGAAACATAACGTGAAGAAAACTTCAGACCATGAACTCGACTCTGAATCTGATCTCAGCTTCTTTTTTAAATACAAACCTTCTTCTGGAGGAAACAATGTGAACTTCTGACACCTCTTCAAGGATGTTAGAACTCAGGTCAGCTCTGACTGAACTCACCACACACTCAGATTCTCTCTCCTCTCCGTAACGTTAACATTACTGTATAATCTGCGCTTCATTCCAAAAATGAAAAGGTCATCTCTGAGCTCTCCTCCCGTCGGTAAACGGCTCAGAGCAGAATCTGAAGTGTTTGTTCCTCCAGAAGTTCTGGATCTGACCCGACTCTCTCCTCCAGAGCCGCCACGACGTCACATCAAACATCTCTCGCTTTGATAAAGTGAAAAAATGACTTATTCTGCATTTTACATTTACAAAACTTTACATGTTATTGTGTTCAGAAGCTCAATGAACAAATCTGACGACACAGAGAAAGAGACGCGTTTCGTTTCATTGTCGTGTTTATTTTGCCCGAACAAATGACAATTTCTGATTTCTTATAAAAATGATCCTTTGAGAAACTCGTCAGTGTGTGTGTGTGTGTGTGTGTATGTACGTGTGTGTGTGTGTGTGTGTCCGTCAGATCAATAATGTTTCAACATGAAAAGTAAAGAATCAAATTAAATCAAATATCCTCACAAATATCTGCCACCACAAACACCTGAATCCCTCCTAGGACCTGCTAAGAGTGTGTGTGTGTGTGTGTGTGTGTGTGTGTGTGTGTGTGTGTGTGTGTGTGTGCATGCGTGTGTGTGTTACATTGTCAGGGTCTTGGGGTTGACCACCCTGCCGATAAAGAGCAGAGCCCCCGACACTTCGTCTCGGATCAGGTAGAGGAAGGGGCGGTCCACCCTGTAGGTCAGGTGGCTCGGGGTCGAGGTGGTGCCGGGGTATTGGTTCCCCTCGGGCGCCGTCTCCATGACGACCTTGTGATGGACGCTACTGAGCTTGGCGGGCAGCGCCGAGATCTTCTCCAGGTCGGTGTCAGCGAGCCACTCAGAGAGTCCTGCAGGGAGGAACAGAAGATGGAGGACAGAAAAAAAAAAAGCAGCAATAGTACAAGAAGAAGAAAGGGACGTTATTACAAGCAGGAAACACGTCGAGTTTATTTTGAAAGAGTTGTTTGGATCTTTATTCGCTTCTGTTTTCAACCTAAAACACTGACGTGTTCTCTGGACTCACCCAGGTCGCTGAGCAGCGGCTGCAGGTCTGTGGAGTAGCTGAGCTTCAGCACAGGCAGCGTCAGCGACACCTGGGCAGGAAGCAGCGTCATGGAGAGGTCCTGGACGAACTCGGCGGTCAGACTCTCCTCCAGCAGCGTCATGTTGGAGGTGACGTCATCCGGCAGGAAGACAAACATGCTGACGTCGTTCTGCATCTGAATCTGAGCGATCTGCAGGAGAGACGTTCATTCTGGGGAATGAAGTTTAACATTCTGAAGACATGTTTCACAGAAACACTCACCACGCAGCTCAAATCTGAGTCAGCACCCATCTTCACGGGGTAGTTATCCTGTTGCATCATGGGAACGCGGACTGAAGCTCCACCATCCACTTGGAAGTTCTCCATCGCTCCATTCTGACCGAAGCGAGTCACCCACTTCCCTGTTCAGACAGAAAACTGAGTCATCACATCATGATTTTTATTCTGAATCAACATCAGTTGAAATTAAGTTTTCGTTTCTAAATCGCTTCACTGAGTTTCTACAAACTCATGCAAGGACGAAAACTCTGTTGGCGTTGCAAACGTACTTTTTAAAGAAGAGAAAATGTTGTTCGGACAGAAAACACAAAAGAAATGTTTGAATGAAACCGATCCTGGAGAACGGATGTAATGAAATGTGGATTCTGTGGGACTCAAACAGCCACCAGCTCGTGAGCCTCCGTGTCAAAGACTGTGAGAAAGCTGGCGTACCTTTAAAGTAGGCGGCGCTTGCGGTGCTCACTCCAAAGTTTCGGGGGAAGGACGAGGTCAGGAAGCTCTGAACCTTCCCGCCCGTCTGCTGAGACACCCAGCTGTTGACTTCGTTCAAGTCTCTGGCGACTCCCTGCAGACCTTTAGGACGAACTCCATACTGCTGCTCCACGAGCGCGAAGAAGTCTTGCTTCAGACGAAGTCCTGAGAGAAATAATAATAATCATAAAATGTTTAAGTGAAAAGAGGAATGAACCCCTGATGTTTAAACCCAGTGGCTAAAAGCCCTCCATGAACTCACGTCGGTCCAGGTAGATGCGTGCCGCGGTGCTCAGGCCTTTGCCGGGCGCCTTGACGGCAGTCAGCAGGTCCTTCAGGGTGTTGTGGAGCTGCGGGTCCTGCAGGGTGTGGTACCTCAGAGCCCGGAACAGCTGCCTCTGAGCGCGCTCAGACCCCCCTGAGGGATTTGAAGAATCTAAAGTGAGCTCACATAATTCAGATTCAGGTCTCTTTTTCTGTTATTTCCTTCTCTGTTGAAGATGTTTCCCGGAGCTAACCTCCAGCATGTTTTAACTGTGCTGGATGTAGTTTGTTGTGTGTTTGTCACCCATGGAGAGCTGCGTCAGCGCCGCCGACACGCTGATGGGGGCCAGGAAGACGTTGGTCGCAGCGTCGCGGCTCGCCAGAGAGCGGAACAGGTTGTAGCCGAAGTCCGAGGTAGCAGCGCCCATCTTAGTCTGCGGGGTGGTGAAGAGCTCCACGTGTTCCTCCTCTCCACCCGTCTCCTCGCCTCCTGTGTCCGTCTGGAACACATCAAGACAGACATGAATCCAGGAAACAGAAAAGGATGTTTCTTGTATTTTGCAAAAGACACTCTGGCACGTTTGTTCTGAGGCTGTGAGTGAGTTCTGTTGATGACGAGACTCGTCTAAAGTTAAGCCATTCTCAAAACATCATGACAGGTGAGCAGGTGACGTGGATACCTGAGCCTCACAGAAGCTCAGCGCGACTCCAAACACCAGCAGGAAAGCTGTTCGCTTCATCCTGGAGGAGAAACAAGAGAACAGAGTTTTTATACGAGTCGCAGCGCCAGAAAACCTTCAGAGGAACAGAAGAAGAAGAGAAGTGGATCAAACGGTCCGGAAGAGACATGAAATTATCCACAACAGTCGCGTCAAGACAGAAAAGTCTTCCTGCGTTTGAAGACAAAGACGACGTTCGGAGCCACGTCATTGTTTCATAACAGTGTTTTATATAATTGAGGGGAAACGCCACAAAATGATCGTCCTGGCTCCTGGAAATTACGTTTGTCCGGAGCATAATTACGCTGCAGTCAAACATAATCACCGTCAGGATTATGTTTTCTTTAAGTGAACAAAAACACACATTTATGTGTTTCTGTTCACTTAAAGAGATGCTGCATAATCCTGACGGCGTACTGTGACAGTCAGGAACCAAAGAACTTATAGAAAGTTTCTTGATAAAAATATCATGAACTTTAAAGTCCTGCAGCAAACAGCGTCCACTCGAGGTCGCCAAATCTTTGCAGCAGGCGATTAAAAACTTTTTAAAATCCATACTGAGTGCATTCATATACCTCAGCATTTTATTCAGTTCTGAAAAGAAAACTACAATCTTATTCAATACATAAAAGCAGACAAGCTACCAAGAAAAAACCACCACAGAGCTGAAAGAACTTTGGTTAAATAAGTCTATGATGTAGTTTTGATCGCTAACAAGTTGAGAAAAAACATTTAATACAGACAGAAATGTGTAAAAAAGTTAATAAAAACTTCTCTGAAGGAAAATAAACAGGAACAATCTTCATCCAAACGACTTCCTGCTGCTGTCGTGTTCATTCTTTGGGTTTATCAGTTGTTCTGTGATGTTCATGCATCATTATGATATAAAATATCTATAAAATATGTCGACAGAGAGACTGTGAATCAGTGAACAGAGCTGAGATTATACAACCAGTGGAAACTGGTGACGCTGTGAGGAGCTGCAGACGGATCGGATCAGCGCTGCAGTCTGGACCCGAACACACAGAACCAAAACAACAGTTCTCCTCAAAACTGTTTGCACGTAATTATGTGACAAAACCATCATCGTATAAACACACACACACACACACAGACACACACACTCACTCACTGCTCTGAGTCCAGTTCAAACACACACACACACACACAGACACACACACAATGTCTCTTTGTTCTTCTGCACACATCTGGACCTGGTTGTCTCGGTTTCACAAAAAACTAAAGTCTGTCCTCTGAACCTCAGACCACACACACACACACACACACACACACACCATGCATGATGGGAAATCCAGACGGTTTCGTCCTAAAAGCTCCGAGGCTGCACTTTCTTCCTCCCGACTCACTCAGACTTTGATCTTTGCTTTCAAACTTCCATCAAATCTGATCTGAAGTCATTAAATAAAGATTTCTCTCTCAGGATTAAATCTTTTATTCTATCATTATTATTACATTCTAATATCAACATGTGTTGT
Source organism: Diplodus sargus (assembly GCA_903131615.1). Classification (NCBI taxonomy): domain Eukaryota; kingdom Metazoa; phylum Chordata; class Actinopteri; order Spariformes; family Sparidae; genus Diplodus; species Diplodus sargus. The sequence continues at coordinate 388,091 of CAEMYA010000091.1, forward strand.
CTGGAAATTAAGAAACTACATCAGCTATGAATCCAGTGACTGAAACACCTGACAAACTGATCCAGATGTTGATTCTGACGCTTTTTCTTTTACAGGATGAGACGATCAGAGAAACGACAGAACGAACTGGTGATTATATTTAAAGTCACGTTTGCTTCTCTTCTTCACTTTCACCAGAGTGTGAAAGCAGCAGAGGATTGTGGGAAATAAATCAATACGGTGTCAGTTACAGTCACGGCTGTCTGTGAAGATTTTGTCAAACCAAACTAACTTCAGTTCGTTCACAACTTGTGGAAATCACAGTTGTTTCAGCGCTGAAGGAGTTTCAGGAGGATTTTTTCCATTAAGTCAGCAGCTTCCAGACAGATCAGGACATGTGGCGTCATTACAGATTCAGCTTGTATAATCTGAACTCTTTCCTCTGTGAGTCTGAACAGGTCTGATGGAGACCTGCACAGTCCTGAACCGCTGACACAGCAGACAGTCTGAATGTTTTCTCATTGGCTGATCATCAACTCTCTGATACCTCAGCACAGATTCTTTTAAGGTCACGACCCTGAAATCATTCCAGTGAACTGGCACACAAAGTCTTTCCGACCTGAAATAACCTGCCGTGCCAAAGTTTTACATATTTCATCACATATTTCATTTCCTACATTTGTTTCATGAGATTTCAAACAGTGAAAATGTAAAGATTGAAGTGTGATTGGAGTGAACCCGCGCTGACACCGAGGACGCTGAAATCAGAACGATTATATAATCTGATCGATGGGAGATCGAGCGATGTGATTGTGTTTCTTGGCACAGAAATGCTGCAGAAAGTTCATGTTTCAAATCTTTAACAAACAGTCTTAATGTCTCAGCGTGGGGCTTTATTCATCTGCAGATCTTATAAACTTGTTTCATCCTTTAGACCTTCAACAGCTGACAGGTTGTTAGATCCATCAGTCAGAACAGAATCTGGTAAAATGTCACTTTCTGACCCTCAAAGTTAAACTCTCTCCTGTCTCTGTCACAGACTCATCAGCTGCTGTTAATGTTTTCATTTCTTTCTAATCTCACAGTGTTTTAAACTGTGTGTACTTCTGCAAACTTACTCTGTATTCTTTAAACTGTCCTGTTGTTTAACTGTTTCGTATCTGACACCACGTTGAATCAGGATACGTGTCAAAGGTTAAATAAATAAATAAATAAATAAAAGTCAGACAGCTGTGAGGCTTTTATTTTCTTAACGCCACAAACTTTACACGAGTCTGAGTCTGACTTCTCTGCAGCTTCATCAAACATGTATTTGAGCTTCACTCCACTTTCTGTCTCAAACATCATTCAGCTGAATTAACTGTTCATTAATGATCACCTAACGAAGCTGCAGCCGTCTCATCACAGAACAAACGTCTACATGTGTGCGTAAAAGCGCATGAAGTGCGTCCTCACCTCTCCTCGGTCCGGTCGGTCCACGTCGTTCAGTCTTCGTCCAGCTGCAGATGAGACGAAGCTGCTCTGCGCTGAGCCTCCTGGATCACCGGGGCGCGTCCCCGAGGCTGCCAACGGAGCGCCGGGAGCGCGCGCGACGGTCAGACAGACAGAAGATGAACCAGGAACCAAAGATTCCGGAACATGTTTGTCTTTACAGTTTATCTACGAGTTGGATAAACCGGAAGTCTGAAGTCTTTGACAGGTCGGATCAGTTTAAAGAGTTTCTCAGAAACGTTTTCAGTTCTGGTCCAATATTAAACCCAAACATCAGAATAAATGTTGGCAGCTCACGTTTCTTTAGGTTTCTGTTTTAAATTGTGTCTTGTGACAACAGTTAACAGTGCTGAGGTAATGTGTTACAGTAATATGTTTCCTCCAGCGGTAACAGAGTAGTTTAACAACGTTACTGATAATATTTCATATTACAACAGTACAGTCTGGTTGTTGTTTTAAGAACTGTCCAAACCAACATCAAAATATTAACACAGACTCTTTGTTCATTAAGCCTACAATCAAAATATTTATGATTATCTCGTGATATATCAGACTGTGATTCTTTGCTCGTCGCTGAGTCCCAGAACATTAATTTATTCAAAAAGTTCTTGGTTGTTTAATCGTTCTGTAGAGGTTTGGACATTTGGACATTTTGTTCAAAGTAACTAAAAAGTAGTGTAATAAGTTACTCTGCACTAACAGTTATATTGTAATTATATTATATATTGTATATTGTAATTTATTACTTTAAAATGAATGTAACTAGTAATATGTAGTTTATTGCAATTTGAATGTAACTTACCCAACATTCTCGGTTAATCATTAATAATATAGGAAATACGCTTGGACGTTAAGAAAACAGTTTCTAGACTAAAACAGATCAATTAAAATTAAAAGTTACTTTGATACTAAACAAAAAAAAACACAAAATAATGACTTCATCTTAACTGCAGAGCTTCATCTCTGCCTGTTCAACAACCAGAACAGCAGAATCCAAACCAAACAAGGCTAAAATGTAATAATCTCATCTTGTATCAAAGGTCTTTTTTTAAACTGAATTTTTAAAATTGCAGTACACAAGTTCACAAGTGCTTGTACGTTGATTAAATACAATTTCTCATTCCAGTATTAATATTTATCACTGATATCTACCAAGGTAAGGATTATGAAGAACAGAAACTTGTATTGTTTCACTGCTTTATTAAATTTCGGAAAAGAGCTCACGTTTCGGGAAATGTTGGATTTTCTTTTTCCTCAAGTGAATCCACTTCTTTCAAACTAATCCAAAGTTTAAAAAAAAAAACCTCTTTCCCTCATCACAAATACACTTTTTTCAACAACTTTTAACATCATAATGCACAATTTGCTGGAAAAGATATGATTTCATTTTTTTTGTATGAAGCAGTCTCCTGTAAAAACTGTCTTTTAATGGATTGCCAGGCCTGTATTTTAAGGTCATTGAGCACTGTATTTTAAAATTTTCGACACATAAGACACATAAAAAGTTTGACTAAATGTAATCTGCTAAACTTTCCAGTCGTAATGCTAAGCTAACACACTGCTGTATGCAGCTTCATATTTTCCTGACAGACTTGAAAGTGGTATCCATGTTCTCATCTAACACTTGGCAACAAAGCCAACATGTTTTTTTCCAAAATCAATGTTTGGTATTTTCAAACATGTCAAACTATTCCTTTGAAAAGTACGATCTAAAGCAGGTTCAGAGACGTCTGGAGCCGGTGCTCCTCTCTGTTACTGCTTCCCGTCACTGTCCTCCAGTCCATTTACATTCTGCAAGTGCTCCCTCTCACCAGCGGGGGCGCTACATGTCTGCATGCTGCTGCCCTCTGCTCCTGCCTCGCTGCACGACCTGCTGTTCTTGTGGCTATTCTCTATCACAGGCTGGTCACTCATGGTGCTGTTGCTGTGGGGATCATCATTAAGCATGCTGTCGTTGTCAGGGGCTGGGTTTGTGACGATGCCCATGAAGAGGGGAGCCAGAGAGTCGTCATCGACAAGGGCGAAGATAAAGGGAGAATTCACAGAGAAGAGAGAGATGGAGCGCATGGAGGTTATAACAGTGGTGGCGGACGCTTCCACGCCTTCTTCGCTGAGTTCTACGGTGCTGGCGTGGCGGACCCCGGTAACCTTTAGAGGATGGTCGGAAATCCCAGAAAGATCAGGACCTGAAAAGAGAGAGCCAAGGCCTGATGGAGAAAGAAAGAGTGTACAATAACAGACGGAAGGGCCAGGTATACTCTGTATGCAGTGATGTGCATGGCAAGCAGTCCAAATGGACAAAACACAGACATGGGCAACATCAAATTACATTCTAGCACAAACAAGGAAGAAAAAAGGTTCTTGGGAGCCGAGGCAATTTAAAGGTGCGTTTTCATTCAGTTTCAACTTTTGCCTTTTTCTTTTTCAAAGTACAGCAGACAAAGGCAGTACTGATGCTCGTTAAATAAACTTGTTTTCAAAGGTAAGCCTTTCCAACAGTGGTGTCACCATTGTGTTGCCTTTAAGCACCACTATCACAGTATCTATGTTGTTTCTTGCAGATAACCCTTCTGTCTCAAGTCTTACCCATATTGGTCAGCGCTTCGTCGAGCTCCTGGCGGTACTGTAGCTTCACCTTGGGTAAGTTGACCTGCATTGTTTTTTCCTGAGGTAGACGTCTGTAAAGGTCAGAGATGTTCAGTTTTGCAAGCACAGATGACACGTTTCCTCGCCCGGGAAAAGGCACAACAACTAAGAAGCTGCTGTTTCCTTTGAAGGCAAAACTGGCAACCTAGATGAAAGAGAACAATGCATTTTGTGTTTCATTCATTTCATGTGGAACAACTCTTAACAGATAGACAATAGATCTCAGTTACAAATGTAACCCTCCCATTACCTGTGCATCGAGTTCTGGATCATGCAGAAAGCGGAGAGGATACTGGGCAGACTTCATCATGTCCACTGACACTGAATTCTGGTTGTCCAGGTAGAATGCTCCCTTGGTGGTTCCTTGGGGGTCAAATTGTGTCTGCCATTCGCCTGGAAAACACAGACGGGAGCAAGAAGGCATCACTAGCAAGTCAAGAAGAAAATCTTCGTCATAAACTCATGAGCCGCCTGGATCCAAGTTTGCATTTCTAGAGTTAAGGGAGAACTCTGTTTATAATGTTCTTGAGCATTAGGGACCCACCCCAGTCTGAACAATGTTTGATTTAGTGATATTAGGGCAACACATATACTGTTTGCTGATGATGTTGTCCTTTTGCCTGGGACAATGATCTCCCATTTATAAAGAAGCTGTACCAAATGAACAGCTCGATTACCGGCAGGGAACCCTTGGTGTACTTCTTACCTGTTTCTATCTCCATGTTCTCTGTGTTTCCCTATAAAATGGCTGTCATACAAAGTCAAAATACCAAATATTCCCAGTCTACACCCAGAAATGGTAGACTGCTCCATCCACCTGCATGGGGAGCAACTCCCTCAGGTGGATGACTTCAGGAATTTTTTTCTCAAGTTGATTAAAAGGGTTGTAAGACGAATAACCAATAAAATGGTCTTAAGAGACCGACATTGACAGAAGGCATGCATACATAGATCAAAGTAATCACTTTTGTAACTCAAACAGGAGGTCAGTGCATCAACAAGACCTCGTTGTCGAGCAGCTGCTTTACAGCTTCGATGAGGTCTGAGGTAAAGTTCTGTTTTCGTTTATTGTCTGTTTGTAGAATCGAATTGACCAATCATGTTTGCGTTGGCTTGGTTGAATGCAGGTAAACAGTCCATGTGGAGGGCAAAAGAGGTTGAATGCACGCATTCGCGGAAATGCAATCTTGGAACCAATCAACTTTTGTCTGACAATGATTTAGCTTTTTATCACCTCTTCATTACCTATTTGGATTCAGAGGCACATAAATTAAAATAAATCGTTCAACTCCAACTCCATTCCTGCATCTAAAGTTGGAGAGGACAGGAAAGGAAGTTTTGGCTTGGAAATTCATTATCCAGACATCCACAGGGTAAAACAGATGTCCCAAAACATTGGCCAAAAAGAGCTATTTTTGTGCATCAGTCTGCATGTAAGTGGCACAACTTATTCTTCAATACAGAGATAAAGGCAGTTAAGTGACTGAGGAGGTAAGACTGATCTATCATCCCTTTTTTTTTTTTTTATTCTGGGCACTTACCCATCTTTACTGTGGCTGTATACACCGATCAGCCAAAACATTGAAAGGACTGACAGGTGAAGTGAAGAATATTGATAGTCTCCTCATAATGTAATGTTCTATTGGGAACCCTCAGGTCCTGACATTCAGAGGAATGCCTACACTGTTGTAGACCAGGTACAATGCCACATTTCAACTTCCTGATGGCCCTTGCAGCAGGACAATGTTTCCTAGGACAAGGCGCTTGCCTGGGCTCCCAATTCCCCAGATCCCAATCAAATCAAGTTCCCTTTAGAGATGTTAGAACAAGTCCGATCTAGGGGGGCTCCACCATGGATTGGACTTGGCTGTGACCCTTTGAGGATTGGATACGGGACCTTGGTGGCAGATCTTTTAAGTCCTGTGGCTTGCAAGTAGGGCCTCTCTGGATTCGCCTTGTCCTGGCACATCCCTTGGATGCTCAATTAGATTGGAATCTTGGGAATATTCAGGCCAGATCAACATCTTGAACTCTTTGTCATGTTCTCTAGGTCATTCCAGAGCAGTTTTTGTTTTTGTGGGGTTTGACAGTACATCATCCTGCTGGTGAGGGCCCCTGCTCTCAGATAGTGCCATCGGGATGTACTTAATCTGAATGATCTGGGTTTGGGTGGGTGATTCACGTCAAGTGGCACCCACATGAATGGCAGGACCCAAGGTTTCCCAGCAGAACACTGTATCTTAATGATCAATGTGATTCACTTCTTCGTTAGTCCTTTTAATTTGTTGCTGATGGGTGTAAATTGCAACACTGTGTGGTCTTTAGCGGAATGCTTCACCTTTGAAGTACACAGCATTCATGAGCATGAGCACCACGTCATGTGGAATACTTTCTAGAAAGTTGGGGATGTGACCGTTGGTGGCATTCTCCACCCACTGGTTGACCTCCTCCACAGAGACCAGAGGGACGGGCCGGGATTGGTACCTGCAGAGGAGGGAATTACTTTTTTTACTTCAATGACAAACATGGCCCATATAAATCTTACACAAAAAATGAAGTAATCCATTAATTGCTATATATTGTAGAGATACATACATGCTGTCACTGTGTTGTTTAAGTGTCATGCCATCAGTGTTTGATAGATCCTAGTTCCATTGTCATGATTGTTGCATGCTAACTATCCAATCTTTTCACACCATGCCTTTCCCCACGTGTCCAGCAGATGTCACTAGTAGATGTCACTTAACCACCTAATCCCAACAGCTGTTGCCAATTTACCCATTAGCTCCCCCATAGATATAGCCCACAGTCATTTCTCCTCACTGGCCAGTTTGTCGGTGTTTACCAGTCTTTAGTTTAGTGTCTGTACTGTGAACTTTTTTAGCCATGCAAACCCTGCATTTCACAAAAAATCAAACAATTATCTGTATGGATGTTGGTCTTTTAATGATAGCAAACTGATTCAAACCAGTGTACGCATATAACGGCCTGTGTGTAGTTGATACCTGGCCAGTGATTCCTCAACAAATGACAACTTCACTTGAAATCCTGAGAGATAAAAGAAGAGAGAGAATATGGAAAAGATAGATTAGACAAGTACTACATCAACTTTTTAAAAACCATGACCAATTTAACACTCATGACAACACACCTGGTCTCAGGTACATGCGAGTTGCCATGTCCAACGATATGTTTCTGAAATGAGGTAGAAGTCCTCCCAGTATGTGATGGTAACACGGCATACTATGGGCATGAAGGGTCTTCAGCAGCAGCTTCTCCGTCTCATTATGAGCACCTTCAAGAAAGAAATTTAATCTGAACAAAACAGGAAAAACCAATGCAATGTGAACACTCCTTTCAACACGTGGCTTTTTTGACACTTGCAGACATTTCTTGAGGCAGAGCTGCTCTGAAGTTTTTCCATTATGGTAGTATGACAACACCATGACAACATCAGTAGCAATACCAGATTTCCCAGAAACAACACCTAACGAAAGGTTGTAGAAACGTCATCATTTAATTAAATCTTCTATGTCCATTTAGGACATCTTAGACTCAGCCTGTCAGGTTCAACATTCAAGTTAGCCATTTAAATTGGTGACGCTGGTGTGTGTGTGTGTTACTGTTGTGTGTAATCTATTTTACAGGAATTTGTTAGCAGTAAACTTGCTAGCACCGAACATTACAAAGTTGTAAAGTTAAGGACCTAGGCAGTGGGGCTGAGACTAATACGTAAAAATATTCATTCTTTTTTGGTTAGTTCTGTTTTTGGTTCAGAAGCAGTTTTTCATGGTATTAGTGCAGCTAACTGGGAGCTAGCATCACTTGCAGAGAACCAGAAACATTGTAAGTGTGTTTGCTAAGCATGAAAAAGTCAATTAAACTGACTGACCTAAGGTAAGGTGAGCAAGGGCAAAGGCCAGGCTGAGAGGTGATAGGACAACATTTGGCTGTTGGGGACTAATAGGAAGATTTTCCAGGAGCTGTAAACCGAGTCGCTCTATGGTGCCCCCTATCCTCCTGCGTTCCTCAGGGCTGAACACCCGCTTTCCTCCACAGCTTTGAACCTCCTCTGTCTCCTCATCTTCATCGACAGGATCAGAGTCATGAGGAGTTCCTGGACTGGGCTCCTCCTGGAAACAAAAAGACGGACAGTGCTCACTAGTAAAGAGAATGATTACAAAGGCACAGCCAATAAATTTCCCTTTAGCCGTTAGCAAGAATTAGAATAATTTAGAATTTAGAATAAGGTTCTTACTGTCAGTCCCAGACAGCAAAGACAAAGCAAGAAAAGAAGAAGACACAGCTTCATTTCAACCTGCCTGAAAGACAAAAAGACATCATCAAAATCACTACAGGCGATTACCATAACAAATAACAAGCAGCGACCATGCTCCTTAAAAATGCTGTTGGGAGGAACTCAGGGAGGAGAGCCATGGCATTACCATGGCTAAAGGCCTTTGCACCCAAGTATGTTTGTTTTGTATGAATTTTATCAATCCATCATTAGATTCAAAAAAACATTGTGCACAGAACCCTTGCATACTGAGTCGCATGTGTTAATCATTCTATTTTCTGTGTAAATTCACGATATGAGAGAAGACAGAGTCTTCGAGCACTGAAGCTGATTTTGTGATCCTCACTCCTTGAGAAAAAAAATATCCTTCTGGGTCCGTCCAATCATGAAAACAAGACAAAGCAGGCCGGGGAACTGGCAGGTTCTTCCCAACAGTCCACATCGCTTTTAGCATATATGTTAGTATGTTATGTTTGCAATAATCTCAGGTCAAATTAAGTTCAAATAAAGCTGACAGAAATGGTCTGTATAGTGATGATAAATCTCGTCTGTTGGTGTTGCTGGAGGAAATGTCAAGAGATTAGTTGTTAGGGTTCATCCTCAAGGGACCAAGAATGTCTTTACCAAATTTCAGGTCCAATTATTCAATCCAATCAGTCCAGTTATTGCCAAATATTTTAGTCTGGACCAAAGTGTTTGATTGACTTACTTATTTAGAGCCATGCTTCTAACGGCAAAAGCTGCCAGGTTATTAAATTGTTGATAATGTTTTTCACTGTCGTGTTATCTTTCAGCACATCTGTCTATCTCTCTAGTAGGTTTAGAGTCAATTGAGGTTTCAGATACGGCTGCTGTGTTTACCAGTGGACTAAAGGTTACTGTTTCAGAACCTTTTTTTGGCTGAGCTGCAGTACACTAAATACACAACACAGAATGCACTGAACTTCATGAAATATATGAGTCTATAGTACAAACACTATACGTGATTCTATACGCTCACATTTGCTCAATACACAGTCTGTATTTATAGATCTGTGGTGGTACATCTTCTCTGAGTGCGTGTCCAAACCCTCTTTATGCTTCACTAAGTTTGTAAGAGTATTTTAGTAGCACTGAAATTTAACAGCAAATTTATCTCCGGAAGTATTATCAAAAAAGGTGAACTCAGCAACAGTCTGAACTCACCTGACCTGTGTGTGATGAGGAGGCAGACGAGGCAAAAGATGAGATTAATAAAATAAGAGTAAAGACAGATATGGTCAACCTTCTCCGGGCTGGACAGCGCAGTGGCTGGACTCAAACAGTGCTGCCCCCCTATTGACTGGTTAATAATCAACCCAGGAAGGATCATTGCTATATCTTTGGTCACAACAGGATGCAAAAATATGGAGACAAAACGTCAGATTGCTTTATATGTCTTTTCAGTGACTTGGTTTCTTTCAGTAATCTTAACATTTGACTGTGAATCCATGAGCCATTATGATTATCATATTATTATGGCACACCTCTGAATTTGTTCATCACTTAACTTAAAAGACCTAAACCAAAACTAACTAAACATAGATAAACTCAACTAAACTAAACTTAACATACATAAACTCAACAAAACTAAACTTAACAAAACTAGACTTAACTTAACAAAACAGATCTAATTTCACCTAAACTTAAATAAAAACAAACCTAAACTTGACTCAACTAAAACAAACATAGGTAAACAAACCTAATCAAAACTTAAGTTAACTAAACGGAAAAAAGATCTAAAGTAATGTAAACTCAATTACCAAATTGAGTTAAAGAAAGCTAAACTAAACTAAACAAAAGATCTAAACAACTAAGCGCTGTGGATCTGTGAATTGAGTCCTTCACTGAGTCGTCCTTCAGCTGCGGGCCGTCATGGCGCTCTACACATACATTCAGCAGAGAGAGTGGGCGTGTATTTGTCTTCTTCTGACTGCCTGGTTCCAGCTGAACGCCCCCACAATGCAGCTGTGTAACAAACAGGGTTCACCTTGATCCTCCAGTTTCACCACAGAACCACAGTTGTCTCTGAGACTCTCTGTGAATTTTGTCACAGAGGTTTGTTTCAGAGTACGGCAACGTATTGTCCTCAACATTATTGAAGAATCTGTATTCCGTATCTGTAACTTCGTGTTTATTTTCGTGGACGACGCAACCAAGATTTTCCATGCAGGACAAATAAGACTGAAATGAACTGAACACACTCAAACAGCTGAGAGTTCAGGTTGGAGTTTCAGACCACTAGACTAAACAGTGCTCAACTTATGGTTGGAAAGATTTTCATGCTGGATGATGATAGTCTGATTTGAGAAAACTTTGTTCTACCTCAGGTTGTAACATCTGGTGGACAGTTTGAAACCAGGAATCTGTACAATATGATAATTAATGTGCTACTAAAGTTCATGCTGTCAGTACAACACTAGCTTCAGTGATGTATTTTATAGTATTTGATATTAATGTTAAACTTAAAGTCAACCACTGAATACAGTGTCTCCCTGAAAGTGGCCGGACACATATGACACGTGTCACACTGGTTTTGAGAAGAGCACATGTTGCTAAAGTAAACATTTAGACTGAGCTCAGTATTTTATATATCATATATAGTCATATTATATATGCAGTGTATCCATACAAATGCAACACCAATGATTTACCACTAGGTGTCACCATTTTGACTTTATGAACACCTCCCAGAGCTGCTGCTTACATCTGAAAGCCTTCCACTACAATCACTGCACTTTCATTTGCATCTGGGCTGTGTGTGTCTCTCACCCCCATCCTGGCGAAAGGCCTTTAGAAACTGGTTCTTTATCAAAGTCAACATCCACAGCCATCCTTCCCCCTCACCAATATGCTTTAATTACCAACACAACCACAGAGGATGCCATATCCACTGCCCACCACCCGGTCTCCTCACAATTGATCTAGTTTAATCTAATCTAATCTAATCTAGTCTAATCTAAACTACAGTAATATAGACTAAACTGATCAAACTAACCTAAACTAACCTCACTTCACCTTACCTAACCGAACAAAAAACAAAAGGCTGAGCAAAAAATGAAAAGTTGCAGCGGACCATGGCCAGTGCAGACGGCCCAGCTACTGGGGTGCATCACTGTTAACCCTCACCTAACCTTACCTAAACTAAACTAAACTACATTTAACTAAACAAAGTTAAACTAAACTTACCCAATCAAATCCAATTAAATCAAATCAAATCGAATTGAATTGAACTGAATTGAATTAAAACTAACCTGAAATAGACTAAACTAAGTTAAACTAAACTAATCCAAACTAAACTAAACTCAACTAATCTAATCTAATCAAACTAAACTAAACTAATATAACCGCACATCACCTTACTAAAACTAAACTAAACTAAACTACACTACATTAAGTTGAACTAAACTAATCCAGTCCAATCCAATTTAAGTAATCTAGACTAAATCGATCAAACTGAACTAACCTAACCTAACCTGAACTAAACTAAACTAAACTAAACTAAACTAATCTAATGTAATCTAAACATTTAAGGAGGAGCAAAAGAAAACATCCTGATATAAACTCATAAATCGCCCAAAGACGCTAAAAGTCAACACCCACCAGCCACAGTCTGTTCACTCTGCTGCCTCCTGACAACAGACACAGAAGTATCTGCTGCCGTTCCTACATACAGACCATACGGAAAGTATTCACAGCGCTTCACTTTTTCCACATTGTGTTGTTACAGCTTTATTCCAAAATGGATTTAATTCATGTTTTCCTCAAAATTCTACACATAATACCCCATAATGACAACTTTAAAAAAGTTTGTTTGAGATTTTTACAAATTCGTTAAAAATAAAAATCAAAGAAATCACTTAATCACGTACATAAGTATTCACAGCCTTTTTTAAAATTGAGCTCAGTTGCATTCTGTTTCTACTGATCATCCTTGGGATGTTTCTACAGCTTAATTGGAGTCCACCTGTGGTAAATTCAGTTGATTGGACGTGATTTGGATAAGCTCACACCTGTCTATATAAGGTCCCACAGTTAACAGTGCATGTCAGACCACAAAACAAGCATGAAGTCCAAGGAATTGTCTGTAGACCGCCAAGACAGGGTTGTCTCTGGAGAAGGGTACAGAAAAGTTTCTGCTGCTTTAAAGGTCCCGATGAGCACAGTGGCCTCTATCATCTGTAAATGGAAGAAGTGTGGAACCACCAGGACTCTTCCTAGAGTCCCTCTAAACTGAGTGATCGGGGGAGAAGGGCTTTAGTCAGGGAGGTGACCAATATCCCGATGGTCACTCTGACAGAGCTCCAGGGTTCCTCTGTGGAGAGAGGAGAACCTTCCAGCAGGACTACCATCGCTGCAGCACTCCACCAAATCAGACCTGTATGGTAGAGCGGCCAGACGGAAGCCACTCCTCAGTAAAAGGCACATGGCAGCCCACCTGGAGTTTGCCAAAAGGCACCTGAAAGACTCTCAGACCATGAGAAACAAAATTCTCTGGTCTGATGAGACAAAGATTGAACTCTTTGGCATGAATGCCAAGCGTTATGTTTGGAGGACACCAGGCACCGCTCATCACCTGGCCAGTACCGTCTCTCCAGTGAGGCATGGTGGTGGCAGCATCATGCTGTGGAGATGTTTTTCAGCAGCAGGAAATGGGAGACTAGTCAGGATTGAGGGAAAGATGAATGCAGCAATGTACAGAGACATCCTGGAAGAAAACCTGCTCCAGAGCGCTCTTGACCTCAGACTGGGGCGACGGTTCATCTTTTAACAGGACAACGACCCGAAACACACAGCCAAGATATCGAAGGAGTGGCTTCAGGACAACTCTGTGAATGTCCTAGAGTGGCCCAGCCAGAGCCCAGACTTGAATCCCATTGAACATCTCTGGAGGGATCTGAAAATGGCTGTGCACCGACGCTCCCCATCCAACCTGATGGAGCTCGAGAGGTTCTGTAAAGAGGAATGAGTGAAACTGGCCAAAGATACGTGTGCCGAGCTCGTGGCTTCATATTCCAAAAGGCCCGAGGCTGTAATTTCTGCCAAAGGTGCCACAACAAAGTACTGAGCAAAGGCTGTGAATACTTATGTACATATTTATGTTCTTTATTTCTAATACATTTGGAAACATTTGAGAAAAACTTTTTTCATGTTGTCATTATTGGGTATTGTGTTTAGAATTTTTGAGGAAAAAAATGAATTGAATCCCTTTTGGAATAAGGCTGTAACATAAAAAGTGAAGCGCTGTGAATAGTTTCCGTACACAGCAGCTTCAGACTGTGAGGCTCAATATATCCCCCACAATGCACTTTGGTTTTTGTGTGTGTGTTTTCTTATCTTATGTTGCATAAGGGGACATAAACTCAATTTTGCTTTACAACCCTTGTGTTATAACGGAAATTGGACTGATTGTTGACTTTTTATAATTAGTAGAGTGAAGTCAGACTAATTGAAAATACAACGGTAGCAGTCAGCGAGAGAGTTCAGTTAACTAGCTCCACTATTATGTTACAGCTGAGGATGCACAGACTTAAACTTGTCAAGTCCTTATAAATGAAGAAATAAATGAAGTGCACGTCCATGTGCGTCCACTGAGCGACAGCAGTGGATAAACTAAAGTCTCACTTCATTCGACTGTAAGTGAAGCAGCAGCACGTCTGTCTCTAAAGATATTTCAGGGTTTGAAGATTTGAACTCCACTGATCACTGCACGGTCAGCTAAAGAAATAATTTACTCTTAGAGTCAGAGAGGACACTTAATCAAAAGATGACTGCCTGGTGTGACAATAGACAAAACTAACAGGATGTGAATATTTTGGAAATTAGTTTAGTTTGTCTCTCTCTACTTTTTTAATTTCAGTTCTTTGAAACTTTATCATAATGCAGAATTATGAAGACCTCAGTCCACTGTTACTGTTCCTATTTCAAAAGGGGTCCCTGCTGTTCAGAGTGGAAACCCCTGACATCACCAAGAATTCTTCTTCTTCTTCTTTTTCTTCTTCTTTTACTGGCCTAACAGAGTGTAGATAAATCATTCATACAGGTGTGTTATTGTCAATAGTTGCTAATAATTACTGTTTTTATAACTGAATGCTGTTAAGTTTAAAGAAGAGAACAGGATGACTTGTTTAGAGTTTAAGACTTTAGATGCACAAGTTTGTTTATTTATGATCATTTCTGGTCATTAAACAGTATTTTACTTAAACGTCTTCACACTGCTGTGACTACAGCCGCAGTTTGTAATTTTCATGATCGTCGTCTGACAGCAGACGTCTCCACTTCTGTTCAAACTGTGAACTTTAACTGATTTGTTGAATTGGTGCAGGAAGATAAAAGCTGAGGTCAGACTGAAGTCTGTGCAGTGGGTCTGATTTCTTCCTCAGTGTTTACTCTGCTGAGAGCCTGAGTGTGTGTGTGTGTGTGTGTGTGTGTGTGTGTGTAGTAACATCAAGTTAATATTTATTTTGTGGACTGTGAAATGCATCACAAATGTGTCAGAGACAGACAGACAGACAGAGGGAGGGAGGCTGTAGTCAGTGTGTGAGAAGTGAAGATCAGTCTGACTGAGTCTCGTCGACACGGTTGTTCCCTGACAGTCACTCAGTCTCACGCTTCTTCTTCTTCATCTTCATCATCACCATCATCTTCATCCATGTCGGTTCTTCCTCTGGGGGTGAAAATGTTGCGGCAGGTCTGGAGGTTGAAGGGCGTCATTGTCCTCGTCTGCAGCCCATTCATCCTGCTGCCGCTGGCTGTCAGCACCACGGTGAGACCAGCGCACTGACCGCTTTATTAACCAGTTTAATTAACTAGTTAACTGAGAAATTACCATCTCAGCTTACCTGCTTGTTAAGTTGTGACCCATCAGTTTACTGAGCAGTAACCAGTCTAAACAACCAGCTTATGTAACAGTGGACATTTCATTTTGAAGTTAACAGTTTTGTGAAAAAATGACCAGTTTACTAAATTTAAAAAAACAGTTACCAGCACTCAGCAGACCAAATAGTATAAATAACCAGCTCACTGAGCAGCAACCAGTTCAAGTTACCAGGTTATTTGAAGTACTAAACATTAAAGTGACTCAGTTCACAATAACCTGTTTCAGAATAATAGAAAATTAAATCACTTTAATGTTGCAGCTGGTAAAAGTGGAGTTAATGTTAATAACTTTATATTATATTTAATCAGTATTACTCATCATAATATTATTAGCTGGTTATATTGATAATGTAAATGTGCAGAAGGTAATCAGTCACTTGGAAAATATAAATACTCAAGTGAAGAACAACAAAAACTGTATTTAACACTTAAATGTTCTTAGTGTCTGTTTGAGAATTGAACATGACGCCAGATTAACCAGTTTACGTTTGACTGGTTCAACATTTAAACATTAAAATGAGATCTATTTTTTTAAAGTTCAGGTTGTTTGTGATTTTTTCCCTCCGGCTGCTCGGACACTCAGCAGGCTGCGTTCACAACTTTCTGTCACTGATTGACAAACAGA
>CAEMYA010000091.1:428992-439556 GCA_903131615.1 Diplodus sargus
GATCTAAACATGTCACATGTTACAAAGACACTAAACAGGAACAATATAGGCTCCTTCTTTGTCCCCGTGGAGAAAGTCCCCAGACTCCCTTAACAAATGTGTCAGTTTAGTGAGTTGTTGAGTTGGGGGAAACTTCATAAACATACAGAAGAGTTGTTGGCTGTCTCTGACAAATTCTTGCTAATTTCATCCTTTGATCCAAATTCTGCATTCCTGTTGTAAGTAACCTGTCTAACTGTTCGGAGAGAGACTGACAGAGCTGACCCTCTTGCTGGTGAACTATGAAGTAGCTGGTTTGCTTTGTCTTGTGTTAGCTTGTTTTGATTGTAAGTAATATAATCATGCACATGTACAGCTGAAGTGAATTTTCCTCTGGAAATTACAATTCTTGCATTATTTTTGTTTGAATGAACATCTAAATAACATTGTACACTCTGAACTACCTCATTGATTGTATTAAAGTTCCTGCTGTTGATTATTTTGTTTATGTTAATTTTGCCCTTGTCCATCAAACTGAGAGCCAATCAGTTTGTTGCTTCTTGCTCAGTGGCTGCAGGTCATGTGACCCACTGACTCGATCAGAATGAATGAGACTCGCCTCTTTTTATCTGAGTTATTTTACAGAATCTTTACTCAGCTCAAATCTTAATACATGAAACACATTAATTAGGAGATCTTCTGCAGAACAACAACAACATCCTCATTAGATCATGTTGGAACACTAAAGGTTGACAGTTGAGTGGTATATGAATGAATTACCAGATTGTTGTGAGATACATCGTGTGTGTCAGTTCAGCAGTGATGTGATCGTTCAGCTGACTCATCATCTCCGGGGACGAGCGGATGCTCTGGTTAACCATGAACGAGGCCGGACACACAGACAGCTGATCAACAACAGACTTTAATCCGGATATTGCGCCACAAAACGTCAAAATACACGAGTGAAAAATATGAGGTCTGACAACAGACTGACCTGAGCTCCAAAACAACAACAACAACACCACGATGACATGAAGCAGGAGCGTGCAGTGTTGCTCTGTGAAGGAGACACATTCAGACAACATGGCCGCCATTCAGGGTTTAACATCTAAAGAGGAGTGCAAACATCAATAACAGGTTCCAGGAACGATTCAGTTCATCTTCACCAACATGAGGGAAAATATCACAAAGTCAGCAGCCGGTTAATACTCAACAGAACAGACCGATATTACACAACAGGGTCAAAGGTCGACGTTCTGCTGCTGGCTGACAGCAGCAGACGGTGAATGTTCGCTGAGTCTTTACAGTGTTTCTCATTTAATGTGAACTGAGCCTTTAACTCATTCGCCACAGAGCTGGAAGGTAAAAATTATTCTTTCAAATGAATCATCTGTGTGCTCAGACATGTGTAATAATTACAGCTAAAGAAAGGTGGAAAATATTTTTCAATTAATTGATTATTGATACGTTAATAGTCAAATCTCACGTCAAACAGTTTGTTTTTTTAGTTATTGTTGCAAACTGAACATCTTCAGATTTTGGACTTTTAGTCAGACAAAACAGATATTTGATCACATCAACACCTGCTTGACAAATATTTGTACATAAAACATTTCCAATATGATTCTGATAATCAACAGAATAATCATTCATTTCTTCACAACACAACTAATATTCAGTGTCCCAAATCCCTTCCAAACAGTGAGTACGACCAAATAAATCTCTAACTCTGTATCTCCAAATAATTACCATTTTCGCCAAACAAGCTACAGTTTATCTTATTTTATGAGCCGCTCCTCCGTTTCCTTTGTGCTCAGTTTCATCACAGGACACAAATCGACCATAATTATTTTACATCCTGTCTGATTTAATACCTGATTTTACTTATTTTCTGCTTTGAATGATTGTACACTGTACATTTTTAAATGTTTACTTTACTTTTAAATCCAAAGTCTATATAAAGGTCAGTTAAATCTGCACTGAGAGTGTCGGGAGGACGAAGGGTTTTTGTTATAATTATTTAAATTTGAGGAAATTAATTGATTCAAGGGAACAATTTCTGTATTCTGAGGACATGAGTTGAGTAATTGAAGGCTTCAAATGACAACATTAAGGGAACAAACACGTCTCTTCAGACACAACACGTTCATGATTCAGGACATGTTGCTCTTTCTGATCTGAGGACAGAAGTTCAGAGACAAAAAGTTTGGATGCTGTATAAAAAATAAACAAAACAGAATTCATTTAATTTGATAATCCTTTCTGACATTTACTCAACTGAACAGGACAAGGACAATATATTTCATATTTAATTCACCATCTTCATTGGTTTTTGTAAATATTTTCTTATTCTACATGAGCTCAGAAACACTTCGTACAACACCATCGATAAACAGCTCGTTTGCACCAGACTGCATTTTGTTTTTATTTCGTTTTAACACAGCATCCCAACATTTGTAGAACTGGAGTTGGAGTACAGTTGCATGTGAGACAGTAAAATGTCTCTTCAGTATTGCTGGCAGTTTAGCAAAAAAATGTCAACAAAGTAAATCTAACTTCAAATGTGTATTTTCTGGATTTCTGGAAACAGGAAATTCAAAGGAAAATGCAACTTGGAAAGGTTGGCATATCGAAACATGCAACGCAATAAAATGGACATTTAAATCATCAGATGTGTTTGGAGTGACGAGGAGACGTAACGTTCCTCGCATCAATACACAAACTCACAGAAATGTTAGTTTACGATCACGTTTTCCATCAGTTGAGCTTTGACTGGACGTCTTCCAACAACTCCTGATATTCACACAACGATAGTAGATTTAAATGTGCATGAATTCTCCTTTTCCTTCACCAATGTGGAAATTATTTTAATTACTTTCCTGTGAGGTTGCTGGATCATTTCCTGGTGCGTCACACATCATTTCAAGTGTTTTTTGATAAAGAAACGGCTCTAAAAGCTTCTAGAAGATGACCCGTGAAGACTTGGACTCGTTCTCCATGTGCACCTCCCTTTCAACCTTCTCTGCTGCTTCCTGGTCGTCTTCTCCCACACCGTCTTTTTTCAGGATCTTCAATGGCCACCAGAGGGAGCCGCTCCGACGGTCTCTGCGGACGATGGGTTCTGCCGGCCAGCAGCAGGGGGCGCCCTTATCCCCCGTCAGGAAGTAAAGGAGGGCGTTGAGCCAGGCGTTGCAGGAGGCCAGCGGCCGGGTGACCTTGTAGCAGATGGAGACAGTCTTCATGACGTTGCAGCCGCCGAGCTGCCCTCGCCGCAGGAGCAGGAAGAGCGTCCGCGTCACGTGGAAGGGCAGGAAGCAGAGCGCGAACAGCAGCGTGATGGTTACGATGGTTTTAATGGATTTCCGTCGCCGCCGTATGTAGTGCGAGTACTGCGATCCAGAGATGGAGACCGAGGTTCTCTCACGATCTCTAACGCCTTCTGTAGCGCCGTCTCCCACCGGACCGTCCTCGCCGCCCTCTATCGAGCTGGGAGGGGACCGCAGGGTCTGAAATATCGTCCTCACCACCTGAGAGTAGCACCAGGCAATGATCACAAAGGGTACGAAGAAGCCAATCAGGTGGAGGACGATGCCGTATGGGACGTAGTCGGCAAACTCCTTATCGATGGCGTCGTCCCAGCAGTTCATGTACCCCTCCTGGTCGTCCAACTCAGATCCAGAACTGTTCCAGCCTTCCCTCGGCCCTCCAGGCTCAATGACCCCGCCGCCTCCTCTTTTGACGTATCCTGTCTGCGCGAACCTGAAGATGGGGCAGGTGAGGATGAAGACCACTACCCACACCAGTGCACAGGTCGCCTTCACCACCCGCTTACTCTCCAGAGTGATGGTCCTCATGGGGTGGCAGATCCCCAGGTACCTGAGGACGGACGACCAGGGGTGAGTTCAGATCCATCACGTTAATCTCATTCTTGTTTAAAACATAAAAAGAGTCTCAGAGGCTGGTTCACATTTTGTGCACACTCTGCTCTAATGATTAGAGAGGCTGCTTACTGTCATTTTAAACATTCACATGTTTAAAATGTCACTGCAGCAAATACTGTAACACATTTAAGCAACAAAACTAAAGACTGGAGTCATAAACCTGACAGGACAGAAGAAACTCAGAACTCATGGAACGGCTCTGATGGAGCTCAGGATTCCTCCAGCTGCTTTACTCCAAACCTAAACTGTGTGTGAGACCTTTTGACGTGTAAAATAACGTTTACAGAACAGACTCATTGCACTTTGCATATTACTTTCAGCCTTCTGATATAAGGAAATAAAGTAATTCTGGATCGAGAACAAAGCTGAAATCAACTTAATCAGGTGTTAAAGCAGCTTTCTGAAAGTGCGTTTTAAGAAGTGAATAAAAATGAGGCACTGATTCAGCGCAGCACTCTAATGCCATCTCACTTTATGCTCTATATTTATACAGTTATTCACTCTCAATGGTCGCTAGCTAACATTATACTGGGCGCATCCGATAGAAATCAACCATTTTATGTTTTATTTTTTCCGCCACCTGGCAACTACCAACAATGTTGTTGCTTACGAAACACAGAAACCACGTGATACCAGCAGTGTTATACTGTTGATATACATCAGAATTCTGACACAAAGATAAACAAAACTATAATTTTGGACCCGCTAACATCTTAAAATTACAGATCCACACTCGTTTTTAAGGAAAAGACACTTTTCTTCTGCACCTTTCTCCAAAGCTCTGTATCTGTATTAACTTTTAGATTATTAACTGTTTTGTTACTAATGAACTTCCGTACCTGTTGTAGGTTTGTGTGACAGAGTGAGGAAACAGGTCAGCAACTTTGCGGTGTGTGAACCAGAACTCGTCTTACTCTCTGAAGTCAAACCCATCAGCTAACTTGACCCTTTTATTAACATTTCAAAAGCTTCTGATTGGCTCAAAGGTCAGGAGAATCAGCTAGCTTCCAACTTTAAGATTGGTAGTATGTGTCACTTTTATGTAATAAAGTCAAAGTTCAAATAACACGTGTCAAAAATTTATGTTGAGGCGACCCAAGAGACTTTTGGAAGGACTTGATAACATTTAGCAGCTGAATTTACTCCAGCTGTTTATCTTAACATGCCTAATGTTTAATTTTCAGTAGTAGATAGAATGAAGCATTAATTTTCATTTATCTTGACAATTTTCTCTAAAAATTCAGTTAACATTTCCACTTGGTTGGATAAAAGTTTGACTAAGAGACAGAATGGAGAGCCGAGTAAACAGATTGTTTTGAGACTAAAGTTTCAAAAGTCTCAAAAGTAAAAGCTGTGATTTTATCAGAAGAATCAGCTGAGAGCAGCTGTGGTCACTTCATCTCTGATTGGGCGGAGGGTTTCCTACCTGTGCACGGAGATGCAGGTGAGGAAGAAGATGGAGCAGTAGAGGTTAAAGTAGAAGAGGAAGCGGACGAGGCGGCACATGAAGTCCCCGAACACCCAGCGGTCCCTCAGCACGTAGCTCGCCACTAGGAAGGGCAGCGACAGTCCATACATCAGGTCGGTGGTGGCAAGGTTCACCATGTAGATCAGCGAGGTGTTCCAGCGCCGCCCGCCGCTGCTGACGCCACTGCAGCAGCCGCCGTGGTGGCGGCAGGAGCGCAGCAGCACCACGGAGTTGAGGGTGAGGCTGAAGAGGAAGGTCAGCGAGTAGCAGACGGGCAGGAAGACGTACTTATAGGATTCATCGATGCTGCAGGACGACGGAGGAAGCGTGGAGGTGCCAGAGGTGTTGGGGTGGTTGCTCACCACCGCCGCCGCCGCTGCTGCCGCCAAACCGATGTCTGGGGTGATGTTGGAGGCTTGGCTCAGTCCCATGATGGAGGCTATTTCTGGCAGAGCTGGACCGGTTCAGGTTCCTCTGGCCTCATCTTAGCTTCCAGATTCAAGTCTTCTCACTCGCTGATGTTTCCTTCATTTGTCCTTCATCCAATCTATCTATCTATCTATCTATCTATCTGTCTATCTATCTATCTATCTATCTATCTATCTGTCTGATTGTCTGATTGTCTATCTATCTAATCTCTGTTCGCGTCGACATGTCTCTGGCATGTAGAAGGAGTTTCTGTGACAGACGGGGAAGAAAAAACATGTCATTAGTTCAGAAAAGCTCGTTCAGAATGTACCGCCGCTGTTCTGCTGATGAAGACTGCGTTTCGCTCAATTAGCCCTTCAATCATTAACGAAGCTTTCCGGAAACCTCTCTCCATTCCTGTAGCCTTTCTGTACGGCAGGTTGGAGGTCTGGTTCAGGGTTCAGGGTTTAAATTCATTCTGTCAAATAACGTCACAACAACTGCTGCAGTTTGTGTTGAGATGCATTCAAGGATTCAGCAAAGCGGTGGCTCTCGTGTCAAAGACTGTCGCAATACAACATTAAAACTATTTCAAAAGCAGTTACATGTCCCAAGATCAACGGTACAAACAAGTGTTTGTAGGTATAAAGTGCATAGCCCAGCTGTGTCACTGCCACCATCAGGAAGAAAACACAAACTATCACCTGCTGCTGAGAGAAAACTGCTCAGGAGTCGACCAAAAAACTCCAAAAGGCAAAAGTCACCTGCTAGACAGGTGACAGTGTCCACAGTCAGGTGTGTTTTACATCAACATGAGCTGAGAAACTGCTGCACATGAAGAAGCTCTTGATCCAGACACAACATCTTAAAGCTGGACTGAAGTTTGCTGCTGATCACATGGACAAAGAAAAAACGGAGGTGTTTGGTCACAATGAGCAGCAACATGTTCGGAGGAGAAGGTGAAACCTTTAACCCGAGAACTCCAGACCTACTGTCCAGCATGGTGCTGGGCCGGTTCTGCTGCCAGTGGATCTGCAGATTAACTCCAGTTTCTTCAGGAAAACATAAATTCACCAGCAGAAGATTGGCTCTTGGGTTCAGTTGGGTGTTCAAACAGGTAAAGGAATGGATCAGTCAGGCTAGAACTGAGATCTGAACCCCATCAAGAACATGTGGACTGTGCTGAAGAAACAAGTCTGTACCAGGACGCCAACACATGGAGGTGAACTTCACTGACTCTGTCAAGAGGAGTGGAGTAAGAATTCAGCCAGAGGACGACCAGAAGCTTGTGGCTGGACATGAGAAGCACCTGACTGAGGTGATTATTAATAATCAATAACCGACTATTAGAATCACTTATTGTTTATTTATGATCCAGCAGGTTTGGTCACATTATCAGACGACCTATAACAGATTAATTACTGGACCAAACCTCATGAATGTTTTTGTTCACTCGTTCATCACAGAAACATGAGAGCTGTAGGAATCAACTGATGAACATGTTCTTCATGAGTGGATGTTCCCATTAGCATGCTAGCATTAGCATGTAGGTAAGTACAGTCTCACAGCTGCTGGCATGTACACTTCTGACTCTCAAGACTTCAAAGTCATAATTTAGATTAATCACGAGTTTCCATCAAATGTACCAATCTGTGTAGATTTCTGTCTGATGAAGGGAAATCAAACGACTGAAAGAAAGTAATAAGGTTTTTTGCTCCAGTTTACTTGTGTGTGTTTCTTATTATCCAACGACAGTAAACAATAATACTGTGATGTTTGACTCCAGCTGTGTGCATAACATTTAAAAAAGAAAATATCTTTTGGGACTTTAGTTCTTGATTAATTTTTTGGTCTTTACAAAAGTGAAAAATGTATTTAGCAGTTTTCGATATTTGTTAGGCGTGAATGTCTGAAAAAAAGTTAGTTAGTTTCATGGAAAATAAACAGGCAGCTCCTCACATTGAAGAAACTGTGAACTAGAAAACCCAAAGGAACACTTGATTATCAAAATTGTCTCCAGTTTTCTGTTGATTGAGTTGTTAGATCTGATCAGACGTCACAGCTGGATTTGTGACCTAACTGACCCTAAATCAGTCCACAAAACACTTGAATTGTAAAGACTCGACTAGATCTTAATCTAAACTGTGTGAATTAAGCAAAGGTGCTGCTTTTGGCCAATCAGGTGTGAGTATTTCACGTTCACAACATCAGCTTGATCTGGATCAGAGGTGTGTCTGGTCTTACCTCCAGTCGTCCTCCTCGTCCTCTCGGTCTCGTCGGTGGAGTTGTGGCTCAGAAGTGTCTGTTTCGGGGCCGAAGGGTCCCTCGAGGTTTCTCCTCTGACCTTCAGCTTCTCTGTAAATAATTGATCAGCGTTCATTCAGTCAGAACTGCAGGAATGAAACCCAATACAGGGACTGCAGATGAGGAGGCGGCGCTCACAGTGCAGCGACGTGTTGTTCACTTTTAATAGGACACACATGAAAATAAAACACTACAAAGATCTGAAGGCTTTACTCTGAGATCTTTGTGCTCAAGTTTTATTTCTGCTAAATAATTCTCTGAAATATTCACCTTTTATTCAATTACAATTTATTTCCTTTATATATTATATTTTAATGTCCAGATATTTAATAGAAAGCAGCACATGAGCTTGATGCTAATCCTGCTGTCACACCTGGTCCTCGCTTAATAATCCAAACTGAACGACTAACATTAATTTAAACAGTCTCTACATATTTATAGCACAAAATATGAAACTAAAAATCAAAAGCTTTAATGTTCTTGAGCTCCTGAGACAACATCGCATTAAAACCACAGAAAATTCGCTGTAATCTTTTTGAATCACAAATAATCATGCACAGATCTTTAATCAATAATTGCTGCATGATATAAATCTGGTTAGTTGAGACGTAAAGCTAATTAAATCTGCTTCTACAAAGGTAATAAATCTCTCACCTTTCCCTCCAGAGAGGCTGCTGAAGCTGTAACGTCAGACTCTCTGCTCTTCCTCTCGTTATCTGAGGCTTCAGAAAAAGCAAAGTGAACACAGCAGCTCCTCCTATTCTTCCTCCGCTCTGCTCACTCCATCATCAACATCATCAACTCTGATTCAGACAGTAAATACTGCGTGAACACACAGTCAAAGAGCTGAACGACAAAGCACTGCGTGTGTGTTTGAACATGTGATAGTGTGAGTGTAAATCAAACACGGCAACACAATTGGCGGCCGAACAGCGTGCAGGTAGCAGAGGTATGAATAAATACAGAGAGGGTGAGGACGTCAAATCAATCTGACATTTATTTAAAATCAATACCTGCTGCAAAAAGCAAATATATTTCCTCATGTGACTGTACAACACAATTCATCCACCATTTTGTTGCAGAAGTTCAACAGTTTTGTTAGTTATGTTAGCAAACCTGTTAGCTGTTGATCTCCGTCCAAATCAACCTCCTGTCTGCACGTTCAACAGCAAATCCTGAGAACATTTAAAATCTTTCTATCTGCCAAAAGTACACAACAAAACCTCTACAACCATATGTAGAGTCACAGGTCCCAAGAAACTAGCATTAGCATTAGCTCACCACTTTTATAAACGTCAACAGTGGCTTTCAAATACCTGCTAACAAAACTCCTCTTTATCTGAACACTATAACACACACCATCTAACTTAGCCAGGTATGAATGGACTGTTTTCATTTCTTTGTAAATCAGCATTTCTTAGTTTTGTTAGCTAGCACGTTAGCTGTTGTTACCGTTACCCCATGTTTCTTGTCTTCTTCCAGTTTGCTAGCCAAGCTCACCAACGTAGCTAGCAAACTTTAAAATGATCCTTTATATTAGTTTTTATTAAGTTAGTGTTATATTATGTTTGCTGTTGTTACTGTTACCACTTTCTTGTAGCCTGCCAACGTAGCTAGCAAACTTACGATATTCGTTTATGTTAGTTTGTCTGCATAGCCTGATAAACCATCAGCAGAAGTGTAGCACAAATACTGGCTCATGTGTGTTAATTTTGGCAAATTGGCAGATAAATGTTAAATTATGGCTAAGATTTTACAATATCAGCACACACTGCTGAGCTTTATCACTTTGAACCATGCAGGGTTGTCTTTGTATCAACTAATTCTGTTAGCTCGCCTGTATTTTATTTATTCTTGCGCACCTTAATGTGAAGCCCTTTCAATTGTGTTGTTTATTGTATCATGACAATAAACTCTCTAATCTAATGTGGTCTCAATACTAACTGTTATATACTCTGTAAGCAAGCCTGACTTGTGCTAAACACATGCTAGCTAACCTCACAGGTGTATAAAGAAAACTGGCTTTTCAAGATAGCCGCTTTGCTCTGTACAAGTCCCTGTCTGGACGTCTGCTGACACGCAACACACATGAACTTTAACAATCTGTTCTTTAAAACAATTTAAACTGAAAAATGTTTGTGAAGCTGAAGTTCTGACTGAGAACAATACGCAGTGATCAATAAAGACATACAATTTTAGCAAAACTTTAAAAAACTGTGTGAGAGGGATGATAACAAAGGACTTTTACTCAAATACTGTAATGAATACTGAGAACATAAAACACTGAAGCAATAAAGTGGACGCAAAATAAAACTGTATCAAGTCATCAAAATATATTTTAGAATTAATGTTTACATTTAAAAATACATTTGCAATTAATTTTATTTACATTTTAAAATACATCTCTAAATACTCAAAGTCACAATGAAGTGAAACCATAAAAAGATTAAAATATTACTCTTAC
>CAEMYA010000091.1:455934-466533 GCA_903131615.1 Diplodus sargus
GTGGCCGGCCCGGGTCGACTGTTTCGGACAGCTGTTAGCGGTTTTCTGATCCCTGACTGGAGGTTTTACTGCCAACCAAGTTAGCTCAACAGCTAATCCTAAAAGTCACGTCACCTGTGCGGACTCGAATTAAAAGTTCGTCCGCTGGTTCGGGCCGCCGGGTGAGTCTGGAGGGTGAGCGCGGTCAAAACTTTGTCTCGAGTGTTTTTGCGCGGGGTTCGTGTTTTATCTCGCTCTCACGCAGCCATTATATTCGCGTTGAGACAGCAGCAAGTGAAGCGTAGCTGCGGGTTTTAAATGACGGTCTGACCCGCAGTCTCACACGAATACGCTGTTTTTCTGCGGGACATGCGGTAGAGAGGACACAGCTTCGGTGTTCGGCCCGCTGACTTGGCGGCTCTGGGTTTGCTGCTCGTGAGGCCTGCGGGTCAGGCTTCCGCCGGGCTCGAGTAGAGCCCGACGCCGCCATCGAAAGGTCGGAGGCCGGCAGTTGGCGCTGCCACCGCCGGGCCTGCGGACCAAGGTATGGAACGGATGGAAGTGGACCAGTGCGCAGGCGCAGCTGGCGGGGCAGGAGGCGGGGCACTCCGTAGATCGAACAGCGCCCCCATGATCACCAGTGTCAGGTCAGTGGTACTACACCCAGCTGGGAGCGCCGACTTCCATTAAAAAACATTCCCTTTGTATTTGCCTTGTTCACAGAGAGCCAATCACATGTCATCGAGTATTACTTTAGATATCTCATTAATCTAAAGGCGCCACTCTTTAATTCGGCGTACTTTGAATACACCAAGCAGAACTTTGTAAGTTAACAATAAAACCTAAATCCCACATGTGTAATTTATTAGTTATGAGGCTGTTGTGACCCTCACAGATGTCTCTGATTGGTTGTGTTACTGTTCTGTGATCAGCTGTCATATTTAAGAACATGACCATTTTGATGAAGTTGATATTTAAAAACATTTATCTCTGTTCATAAAATCAGTCTTAAATCCTGAATCAACTAATAACATCAAATATTCTTAATTTCCAAATAATCCTGATTATTGTGTAAAATAAATATGCAATAGCTGCAATTTTAAGTTTATAAATATGAAGGCCCTGAGGTGCAAGTGAGGAGATTATTTTTTTCCATCTGTGAAATTGTTTTTCTTGTTTTTACTTTTCCCAAGGAATTTGTTGAAGTGAAGGGAAAAAAGAGGGAAAAATAGGAGAAACATTTTCTAACTTCTGAAAAAATAGAGAAAAAACTGAGAATTTTCCGGAAAAATATGTGAACGATTTTCATTTCAGGAGACATTTCTTTTTTAGAAATAAAAAGTTTTTTTAGAAAACAACTCTGGAAATCTTTTATTTTTGTGTGAAGCCATTTGAATAAAAGAAGACATTTTGATGTCATCTTTATTGGGAAAAATACATTAAAAAAAAAAAAAGTTTCCCAAAATGTATTCTCCAAAGAAAGTTCTCAAGTTTTTCTTTAAATTTCCCAAAAATTCAGTTTTGAAAAGAAAAAAAAAATCTCCTGACATCCACAAATGTACTGAGAATGGAAAAATGTGATCTGGTTTCACACATGAAGAAAATGTTTTAAAAGCCACGTGTTCATTTGAGTGTGAAACTTTGTTCACTACAGACACTGAGAACAGCTGAGAAGATTATATGATTAATATGATTTTAACTATATTGTCTATGAATCTGTTGTTGTCTCTCAGTGACGGGATGACGGTCTTCAGTCCCGTGTCCTCGGCTCGATACAGACGCAGCAGCGTCTCCATCAACCCCAGCTGCCCGTCGCAGGTCGGTGTGATTATCAGTGATAATATTTTTACTTTCTGTTTTAGTTTCTCATCCATCGTTTCTTCTTCCTCTGCAGCTCGTTCCTCTCTCACCTTTCTCCCTGACCGGAGACAGACACGACCACAAGAGACAGGTGAGGACAGAAACATCTCTTCTTCTGTCCACTGTGGGAACAAATCACCTGAAAATGAACCAGGAAGTGTTCATGAGTCCAGATCAGAGGGTTTAGACTAACCTGATGATAGAAACGGTTTTCTCTTGGTTTTACACTTAATTTGAATTTTATTAAATATTTTTCCTCTTTTGTTAGTTTTTTACATAAAAAAGAAAATCCTCAGAACTTTTCCCTGAGAATATTTGTTTTCCACATGTTTTCTCAGAAGGAGAAAACAATTAAGGAACTAATAAAGATCGTCCTGGTAGAACTTGTATTTCCAGCAGTCAGGTCAGAACCTTCTCTCCCCCTCGGGGCTCCTGAAGGATTCAGACTGATCTGCATGAGACTCTGAACACTAAATCCAGACCAGCTTCAGTCTTCGTTGGGTTTTAGAATCTTTAACATTAGTCAAATCAAGCCGACACAGACTCTGTTCTGGGTGACATTTGTTCGCTTTATTACAAAGTGTGTATTTGACGGTGAAGTGGCTGATTCAACATGAAGGTTAATAACGGCTGTTTGTGGTGAATACAGGAGGAGAACATGGAGATGACGCTCCGAGGGAGTCTGCAGAGGCTGAGGTACAGAATATATACGTCACTGTCCAGCAGTGTGATGTTGAATCAAGAAACAAAAGTCTGATTATCTCTTCGTGTCCCAGTTCTTCCAGTTTGATCCCAGTTCCTCCAGTCAGTCAGTGGCACGACCACGCGTCAGTGGTGAGCATCTCCTCTCCTGCTTCTTCACTACCTGACTCTTATTTTGATGGATATTTGGAGGTGCTTCCTGTCAGTTAAGATGCTTTTCTAACCAAGTTCAAGACAGCTAAGGCTCATGGGTAATGTAGTATTTAGTCCAATCCTATCCACCAATCAGAGGTGTAGACATTAGGGTGGGAAGGAAAGATTAACCAATTGGACATCTTTGACTTTAGACTTTGGACTGAACCTACGGAAGCCCTGAGGGTCAAATGAAGAATGTTTTTCCTGGTGACTCATTCTCTAAATCTGACCTGAGGTGTTTCCTCTTCTGTGTTAATGACTGAGAACTGGTGGAAAAACATTTTGCCAGTAAAAACTTTACAAGTTCCTTACATTTCTTTTCCGGAGACATTTTTTGGAAGACAAGTGGAAAGAAGTAATTTTAGAGTAACTAAGGAAAGTCTTGCTGGGAGAAACATATTCCCTGAAATGTTTCTTTCTCAGTGGATCTTTTGGACAACAAAACAAGAACAAACTTTCAGGAGAATTTTCATTTGTTATCAAAATGACTTTTTTGTCTTGTGTGAACTGCACGAGAACATTCAGGAGAGTGAAAGAGAAGAATTTGTGTTTTAATCTGGTGAAAAACGTTTTTTATTTTCCCACTTGGTTCACACGTGAAAAAAAAAATAATTGTCAATAAACTGTCGTTTGGTTTCACACGAGGGGAAAAATGTTTCCGTTAGTAAAACACTTAATGTGTGAATCGTGTAAACAGAAAATAAAAAATTCAAGTGACTATTTTCTTTCTTCAGTAGACGTGTTTTTGTTTCGTGTGAACCACGTGGAAGAAATATTTTTAAGGAGAACAATGTGTGAAAAAACATTCTCGGTTCAAACATTCATTTTCTTTTTTTTTTTTTCACTCAGTTGACAAATGGAAAAAAAAAAGTTCTTTCACACAAAAACTTTTTTTTCAGCCTGTTTCATGTTTTTTTTCCTACATATGTTTTGACAGATTAAAATAATTTGAAACATGAAGGATTATACAGGCAAAACTTACCAAGTCATAAAACAGAAGAGAAAACCATTTAGATCAGACTTAGAAAATGAATCTCCAGAAAAACAGAAGTCCTCTCCACTAGAATCCAGATCAGAGGATTTAGACTCAAATCAAACCAGACTCTGAATCGAGGGTTCAGATTGATCCGGATCAGATTCATTAACACTCTGAGGGTTCAGACTGTTTGTGTATTCAGTGTTTCACTTTCTTCTTCTTCAGTGGTTCCAGTCACAGGACAGCGGCGTCACGCCCAACTCCTCACCGAGTCCCACCAGGAGGTTCAGGTACGTGAGCGAACACGAAGCTTCTTCAGGTCGTTTTCCACTTTGAGCTTTTGAACTCACTTGTGTTTATCGTCCTGCAGACCGGCTGTCAGCGCCACTGTGAGGTGGCCGGCACTCACTCCGCTCAAGAGAAAAGGTAATTAAATATATCACACAAGCTTTAAACACAACAGAGACGTATCGTGTTGATGTGTTTGATTGTTGGTCAACAGTTTCACTCCAGCAGCTGTTGAGCAACATCATCAATATTTAGACGTGTTCACCTGTTTACCTGTTCACCTGTTCACCTGTTCGTCCTTCAGCTCTGTCAGAGTTTGTGGATTCATTTAAACATACAGTGTGTAACTTTGGTTGTCGGGGGTTTCTCAGTCATGTCATGAAGTAGTGTTGAATTATGGGAGTTGTTGTCTTTATTCTTAGACAGAACACAATGAATAATCTTGCTGGAACTCGTTCATCTTCCTTCATGTCCGACTTCTCGTCTGATGGTTAAAGTGACGTACAGCAGGTGGAGGTGCTGTGAGCCCACTGACAGCTCCAGCTGTTAGAGCTTTAACAGAACATGTGGTGATGAAGAAAACAAGCTGCAGGCTTCTGAAATGTGAAACGCTCGGCCGGTCCGGCCCGATCACATTCTTCTTCCTAAACACACAGTTATTAGATAATTAACATTTTTTACAACCAGAAGAGAAAAGAAGCAAGTAGAAAACGTTTTCACAGTAAAAGCTTTTAAAATGAACCATCAGCTGTAACTTCGTTCTTCTGTAGATCGTCCAGCGCTGTCACTGTTTCTCTTTGTCTTCCTCAGGAGGGGTCGAGTCTGACGGACCCCCCAAGAAGCTGTTTGTTGCCGGGGTGACGGATCCCACCAACCGCAGCAGCTACACGGTCAGGTGAGCGTCGCCATGTTTACTGAAGGTCGCGGCCGCTCAGAGACAACTGAGCTCTGACTTTACAATTGATTTTAACTGCGGCCTGAATCTTTTTCCACGGAGATAAATCTGAAATATAAATGTCAGATGATGATGATCAGATTATATCTTACTGATCCCGCCTGTCGTTCCTCCCCTCAGTGTCTCTCAGTCGGTGGCAGACTCTCCACCTGCCGGAGGTGTCAGTCCTCAGTCCAGCCCTCTCTCCCTCTCTCCTCCCCCCGCCTTCACCCCCTTCACCTCCCACCAGCACCCCGGACACTAGAACCCGCCTCCGCCCTCCTCCTCACCCAGAACCACGACCCTGTCACTGTGGGTGCCGACCGACCACCAGCAGCTCCAGAGACATTAAAAGAAACCTGGAGGAACATCGTTTCTGTTCCAATCACCTGCCAGCATCACTGTAAGCCCCGCCTCCTCCCGCGAGCTCATTGGATCGTCAGAAGAATCACAGGAAAGAAATCATGATTTCAAGTTTGCGACATCTGAACGTGAAACTCTTCTGCCGGGTTTCCTGTTTTTTGATCCCTCAAGTTTATTTATTTTTTTGCAGCGAGTTTCTGCTGTTTCTATTGGCTGGTTGGATATTTAACCAGCTGAACTTCTAACAGTTCCATCCCTCTTCAGTTGATCCCTCACAGCTCTCACCATGTTGGACTGCTCGGGTCCGCTGCCACATTCTCCCCTTCGGTCCCTCGAGTTTAATGGTTTACAGAGGATTCATCATCAGCATCATCGCACGATCACAAAGTGAAACTGAGGACGAGGCGAGAATAAAACATCTGTGGGAATAAACGAAGAAACAAATCTCAACTTGTCCCGCAGACCAGAACCTCAATCGAGCTACGCGGCCGATTCATCGGAGAGAGAAGTAAAACACGCTTGTTGTGTAAGTTGTATGGATAAAAGCACACAAACATGCAGCCGGACGAGCGTCTCGTTCCCGGGCTGCAGTTCTCTGAGAACATGGAGCGGGTTCTGTCAGACCGGTTCTGCAGATGTGGAAGGAGTCCGAGCCCAGAATGGGATGAAGCTCGTCTTGCTGCTTCTTGGATGGACGACATCGCGGCGCTGCTCGTTGGAGGACGCAGCTCGGGTCCAATCAGCCGTCGCTGGTAATGAAGTTCCAGATCTTGATCTCCGATTAAGGTTCTGAAGAAGTTCTACTAAGGTCTTGAGTTGTAATCAAGATGACAAAATGTTCCCAGACTGTTGATCAGAATCTCTGAAGGAGTCGAGGACTTTCAGGAGCATTCGGTTCCACCTTCAGTGATCCAGACGACACTCACGTACGTAACTTACTGATTTCTCCGTCAGCTGATTATTCAGATCCGGTCTTGAGTTGTTGGATCTGTGGAGGAACATCTGGACTCTAACAGTGAACCAGGGTTCTGCACTTCTTGTGCCTCGTATCATTTCTATTAGACTTAACAGAAAATATATTAAGAATCTGCTCAAGATGATTTTTTCATCTTCAGTCGACAAAGCAGAAGATTCTCTGTCCAAACTCTGAACCATATGAAGGGGAAAAGCTTTCTGTCAGGCCAAAACTGCTAGTTGAGTATTTTTTTGTCGGTGTTTTTGAGCCCAAACCAGCGAAAACCTGACAAAGTTCCGCCGTGAACAAAGTTTCAGTCATTGAAGCAGAAGATTTTTGTGTTTTAACGAAAGGTTCTAGTCGTCTGTCACGACTGCGTGACTGAAGCCTTCTGGGTTCTCCAGGAGAAACTGACAGTCAGCAGTTTGTTAAACTGATGGTTTCACCGTTGGAGGTTTTTGAGAGACTGGTTTTACAAACTGGCTCCCCGTCAGCAGCCGAGTGTTTGTTAATAGTGTATCTATATGTGAATATCGTCAGTCTGAGCAGCTGATAAGTGCTCAGTTTTCTTCAGGCTGCAGAGTTTGATTGTACATATTGAATCTGCAGGAAGCGACCGCGCTCGTTCCTCCTGAAGCTGCATTTATACCAACACTTTCACTTCTCATTCATTTTCTCTCTGACCGACTTCTTTCTTCTTACTTGAATCAGTCTCACTGTTGTTCATGAAGGTCGTCTGATTGGTTAAAGACAGAAAACAAGACTCCGCCTGCTTCACTGCCTGTTTGTCTCACAGCAGTCAGAAGTCGTTTGTCCTCTTTCACCCTGAAACATCTCATGTAGGTTCACCAGCGACTCAAACCTGCAGTTTGTTTTATGGTTTTTGTGTCCTGGATTCTTTTTCTTCTTGCACTTAAAAGAAATGCCCTGAATTTAAGATCAGAATAAATCTTTAAATGAAGTTGATGGTAATCTAGAACTGGGCAATAATTCTAGTTCTGCCGCACAGAACCTGGTGAGAATCAGCACAGACAGTAATGGACCAGGATCAGAACCGCTGGGAAACAAGAGGTTCTGACTTTTTTTATCTCAGAATTAAAGTCAGAGAGAAAAAGGGAAATATTGTCCAAATTTTGGGGAAAAAACACCAAATTTTGGGGAAAAAACACCAAATTTTGGGGAAAAAACACCAAAATTTGAGGGAAAATTTAGAATTTTAGTCGGATTATTATAACATTTTTTGAACTTTACAAAAAAGTCAACATTTAAGAATAAATAAGAGTTTACCAGTGGCTCTGATCCGCTTCTGTAGGTGTTTAACCCGATCCTGCAGATATTCACACTATTACAGAAATTCTGAGACTTTTTCTGTCGTGTCCCATTAAAATTTAAATTGCGGTTACCGTGACAACCTGAATCCCTCGCACAGACATCATTCTAATCAACAATTCACAACGTGGATTAATGACGATTATATTAACGTGCGATTTTTCTATTTTTTATCTGGATTTATTATAAAAGAATCAACACGAGTGCACAAAAACGACTTCGGTGAGTCGGGACGCTCGCAGCGTCTCATCAGAGGGGGTCAGAGGTCAGAGGGTTAGAGGCCTCAT
The DNA here is from genome assembly GCA_903131615.1 of Diplodus sargus. Classification (NCBI taxonomy): domain Eukaryota; kingdom Metazoa; phylum Chordata; class Actinopteri; order Spariformes; family Sparidae; genus Diplodus; species Diplodus sargus. The sequence continues at coordinate 463,803 of CAEMYA010000091.1, forward strand.
CACTGAGGCCTCTGGGTTAGCGGTCAGGGGTCAGGGATGAGCTGCAGTTCTGCTTCCAACTTTTGCACTTGCACAGTATTGTACAGTTTTGTATTCTCACTCATCATTGTGCCTCAACATGTCGTCATATTCAGGTCCGGGTCGGTTCTCATCACGTTCGACATCGACAGGAATCTTTTTGTTTTGTTTTTGACGACCTGGTCTTTTCTATTCACCCGACCTGCCGCCTGTGAGATGTTTGTACATAGAGTCTCTATAAGCTGTTTTTATATAAGTGTCTTTACGCCCCCAAAAAATCTACGAGTCAGCGAGTCGGTCGCCGTGTTTCCAAACCTGTTAGAGTTGTCGTGTGTCTCGTTGTCATGACTTTGCACAGTTCTAGTTCGACCATTTAAATCTTTCTTCTGTTACATGATCAGTAACAAATCTTCATGAAAGAAACGCTGTTAAGTTTTGCTGCTTCTTCTGTTTTTCCTGCTTTATTTCTTGACTTGTTTCCGTCTCTCTGAGTCGATCCTGTTTCCATGAGATGCACTTAAAGTCCAAAAGAATTACTCATTATTAAATATGAAGAGATAAGACATTAAATTATAAACCTGAGCAGACGTTTAGCTCAAAGTTTCGGACACAATTTGATTGTTTTCACGTGTTTTTGTACAGTAATACGCTGTAAACATCCAGTTACAGGTCAGATTTAACCTTTAAACCGTCAGAGAACCTGAGAACAGTCTGAGCTGGTGAGAAGCAGGATGGACTTCCTCAGAGGTGACGACACGCTGCCAAACTGCTCCAGCTGTACAGACACAAACTGTAGCTTTAAGACAATTTCTGTTTGTCGTTTTTTACCTTTGCACACACAGCAAGAGAGAAGCAGCTCTAATGTAGCCGGATCACAATGTGACGAGGACGCCGTCTGCACTCTGCTGCTCCTTTGGATTTCTTTCTGCTTCAGAGAAGTTTTAAAGCCAAAAATTAATCAGCAAAAATGCAAAAGTTTAGTCGGAACGTTCTCACAGACGAGACGATCAGTATTCTCTCAGCCGACGTCTCCTCCGGATTCACTGCTCCTGGTTTGTGTCTCGAGGCTCAAATCATTTTAAGTCCAGTTATATTTTAACGTACATTTCCAGTGTGATTTTTAACTCTGATGCTAATCTGGGTGTAAATGCTAACAGTTAGCATATCAGATGAAAGTGTTGGATGTTTCTGAGCTCGAGTCTGTCCGGGACACGACGTCAAACAGTTTGTTGACAATCTGAAACTGAATATCAGAGACATGAGAACACATCCGCTGATTTACAGACAAAACTGTAGATGAACTGGATGATTTATGGAACATTATGTGAATCCATCAGCACGGCAGTCACACTGGAGTCGTGTGTTCTTTATATTGACTTTGGTCCTCTGACACTTTCTTCTCCCTCAAAATCTGATGTTCAGGAGTTTTTCAGCGCCCGTTTTATCTTTAGCTTCTTTACAAACGTGGATTTAAGATTTTACACGTTCAAGTTTTTATTTTCAGGTCATTCTTCGTTATAAACTTGACCTTTTCTCCACGTGACACCAGTTAAACTTCAGTTAAACTTCAGTTACACTTCGGGCTTTGAGTCGAGTCTGAGTTCAGAGCGGCCGCTCCGTTCTCTCTTTGTGTTTTCAGTTTGTCATCACTGAGACAGAAGTTCGAGCATGTAGCGAGTAACCAGTCTACGTTTTTCAGTATTAAAGCGACATTTCACTCTGGCAGAAATACGACGATTTCTCAGCACAAATAAAAAGTCAACTTAAAAAGTAAGAAAAGTTCTATCTGTTTCCAGTCTTTATGCTAAGCTAAGCTAAGCTAAGCTAACCAGCTGTGAGATCTATTGAACTCACTGTAAGAAAGCAAATAAAACATTTTCCCAAAACATCAAATTCTTCATGTTTATAAGTTTTGCGTCGGCTTCACTTCTGTCAGGACGTGAAGTCTGAAATATTAAAGCACTTTATACGTTTTGTGACCCAAAAAAACAAAAATCAGTTTTCCCTAACAATCAGAAAAGACGTCAGGAGACATTAAAACTTCGCCCTCAGTGCTGAAAGACGTCGCCGACGTGTCAGAGTGAGATTCCACTTTAAAAAAAGGGCTGCTAGAGTTTTAGTGAGGCGATAAAAGGGAACTAAAAGCACATCTATAGAAACATTCACACAAGTATTTTCAAAGTGTAAATAGTTTTTCTCTCTTTTCTTTTGGACAAATTCTCTTCATACACAAATGAGATGATGTATTTTTATGCAACTGTAAAATAAAAGTCTATATTCAAGTGTTCATTCCCTCCTGATGATCTCGTGGCTGTAAAAATGACGCAGAATGACTTTTTAGTTTTTAGTGGAGACGATTCATCTACAAACTATAAATATATATTATATTGTATAAAAACTACCAATAAAACAAAGTCTGTATCATATCGAGTGTGTTTTCTTTCTCTCATCAGAAGAATCATTTAGTTTTGTTACGGGAGTGTTTTAATTTTGTGGTTTTGTGTCATTTTCTTTATTGTTTTATTTATTTATTCATTAATTACCGTTTTCAGGTTGGCAGAATAATCTTTCTTAGTTCCTTCTTTTCTTTTTACATCTTTGAAAAAGTGAAAAAAAATGTAAACCAGGAGAAGAAAAAAGTAATCTGAGCAGGAAAAACATTTTGAGGAAAGAATTAATGAAAAATAATTGAAATAAATATTTTGAAGATTTG
>CAEMYA010000091.1:467116-499305 GCA_903131615.1 Diplodus sargus
TCCTCCAACACAGACAAATAAAGACCAACACGCTGATCTGAGTTCAGTTTTTTTTACTAACATAATCAAAACGTGTCTGTACGTCACTCAGCCACTGATCGGGAACAAGTTCAAGTCAAAAACCTGATTCTATCTCAGCTACCTTCATGATGATCAGCCACCAGGACTCTGACAGGAACGTCTGCTGGTTTCTACATTTTATCTTTAACAGAACTAAACGTTCAGACTCAAAACGAAAACTGCTGCTGCCAGCAACACGTGTTGTTCCTCCTGTTTGAGTAACGACTGATTTAAAACTGCAGTCAGCAGCTCTTCTTTAAAAATTAAGCAACATATTTGTGAGTTGATTTTAAAGATTTACATCTCGACGAGGAGCCAATGAGCTCTGAGCTGAGAGCGTCAGACAGGAAGTCGGGACTCGCGTGTTGTTGGTTTGAGTCTTTTCATGAGGTTTGTTGACTAAAATAAAACTGTAGAGAAACATCAGAGTGACGCTTTAAAGTCGAGCTGGTTTCTGGAGAATATCTGATGAACTGTTCGCTCGAGTCAGTCGTCTGTTTGTTTATTCCCTCGCTTTAATCATCGCGTCGCTGAGCTCTCGTCCTCCGTCTGAAGTCTTTAACAGGCAACATTTTACTGTTCTGTTCTCTCCTGTGTTTCTGTCGCCTCATCGCACTAAACGTCCAGTTTCCACAATCCTCAAAGACTCTTTAAACCTCGTTTTGTTTTCGGGTTCGGTGCCGATATGAGGGAGTAAAAACTTCTGATCTTAAGACATCAGCCGACATCTGAACTGAGACAAAGTGTAATAATTCTAAATCCCTCCGAGCATCATCAGTGTGCAAACAAAGATGGTGGCCGGAAACGACACTCGCGACTTAAACAACATGAACCGACATTTAAACCAATGTAAGTCAGTTTTATTGGTTCATGTGTCAATGTTGTGTTTTTGTTTTATATTGTTATAAGCTCTGTTACCTTCAGATTCTCCTCTTGGTGCTCGACTCTGATTCAAACACGTTTGTTGATCAGCTGACAGAGTATTTACTATTATTTTATCTGGACGGTTTAAAGAGTCGTTCAGGATTCTGGATAAAAATCTTTATAATTTCTTCCTGAAAACAGAAGCTGTGACTCAGATGTTCAGGTGGCGACGTGTGATTACAGCGATGCTTCATATCGATGCACGATAATTAAAACGAGGGATTAATTATTAGTTTAAAGATGAAAAAAGTACTTTGAGCACAAACGACCGATCTAAGTGAACAGCTCATCGTCTTCCTGCCGACACGTTGTTTCTTCATGTTAAAGCGTCTTTAAAGCAGATTATTCTGCACGATAAACACACGACGTAAAACACTGACTGATGTTTCTCTTCTGAGACTTCTGTCTGATTTCTAAAAACGATTCAGAACTCAGAAACTAAAATCTGATAGAAACATGATTCTGCTAAACAAAAAGCAACAAACTAAATCCTGACCTGAAGCTCATCGCGTTCTTTAAAAAGAAAATTGAACTGTTTGTTGCCTTCAGCTCAGATCCGAGCTGAAACGCGTGGAGGCGGAGCCTCCTGGTGAACAGGTGAGCTTCAGGTGACAGGACGGTAACAGAGGCTTTGTAAAAATGTACATGTTTGAGAAGCGGCTGGATGTGAAGCCGCAGGATGATCCGGGGGTCAAAGGTCAGCGGGACAGGAGGGGGAGGTCACTGGAGTTCATGATGAGGCTGGAGTCCAGGTTCAGGCTCTCTGAGGGAACAGGAGACACGATCAGGATCAGGACCACTTAGACTCACACTGTGGCTGAGCCTGAGTGCAGCAGGAGGCTCAGTCCTCTCAGGGATTTATCTGTTTGTTGGTTAGTTGATGGAGATGGTGCGAAGCTTCTGATCCGAACCAGAGTTAGCAGGGAGCTAATTAACGTGTCGGCCTCGACTGGAGTCATGTGACGCACCAGCACAGAAACAACAAACACTGAAGTCTCCGAACGTTTGATCACATTCACAGAAAAGTTAAGTGAGACAGAAGAGCTGAGAGAAGAACGGTCCTCAGGTCCGATTACACAGAACCACGGCGCCGTCTGCTTTTAATGTGATGACTTCAACAAGCAGCAGTGACGTGAGTGTAACCTGAGAAAGTATTCATTAAAGTAAAAGTACTCAATGAAGACGTAAAAATATAAGAAACGTATTCAATAATTTAAGAGGAACGCAGAAATAATGACTTCGTCAAATAAAATAAAGGACGTCGTCTCCTTCTGACATCTTATAAACAATTAATAGACAATAAAACATAATCGTTAGTTGTGACTCTCGTCCTTCAGTAAACCTCAGAGACACAGACCTTGGTCGAAGTTGAGTTTCTTGTTGGACGAGCCGTCACCGAGTCCTTCGATGTCCACCAGGTCGCTGTTCACGTCCGAGTCGTTCAGAGCGCTGAGCGTCACGTCTGCAGGAGGAAGAGGAAGAGGAAGAGGAAGAAGAGGAAGAAGAGGAAGAGGAAGAAGAGGAGGAAGAGTGTCATCATCATGTCTAAATCTGATGTGACAGAAGTCACTTCCTGTCGTCTCTCACCTGCCGTCTTCTGTTTCTTGATGGGCGGGGCCAGTGAGGGGCTGTTCTGCATGCCTGTTGCCACGACGACCTGTGATGTCGACACGGCGATCATGGCGGGAGCGGCGGGAGTCTGCGCTGGCGCCATGGCAACAGCAGTTTTCTTGACGGTCTTCTTCGGGGACTCAGAGGAAATGGGGACTCTGCTGTCCTCGTACAACTTCCTCTTCACGGTGCTCTTTATCTGAGCTCTGCAGGAGGACAATGTGAGCAACATGAGGACACCTGACCTACAGGTACAGGTGAGTCAGCAGTCCATCCTGTAGTCAGCTGACTGTGGTGAGAGCAACCTGGAAACCCCAAAACACTGAGGGTTTCAATGTTTTGTCCAGTATTTCTTCTTCTCTTTCTTGCTGAGATAGATTTTCAGATTGAATCTCATGTTCAGTAAATACAGTAGCAGCTAGTTAGCTTAGCTTAGCATAAAGACTGTAAACAGCTAGCCTGGCTCTGTCCAACAGATTCCTGGAGTCACCGCTTGCTGCCTGGCAACAATTCCCAGCCAATTAATAGCCTGGCACATAGCCCCTCCCTCTTCCAATTAGTATTAAATCTCTGAATATCTCCTCAAAGTTATTTTCATTTTCTAGCGACAAATCTGGTCAAATGTTGCAAGATTGTCCGTAGTTTTGTGATTATTTAACAAGCAACTAATATATTAAAAATTACATTAATTAGATATTAAAAACTTAAATAACACACCAATTATCATACATTCTACTAAAGTGTTCAGAGGTACATTTGTTGAACAAACCATCTGAGTATTTATCAAACAGAGCTGAAGTCATCGCAGCTTTTTCACCTGAAATGTGCAGGAAGCTCTTTAAAAACAGAAGAAGAAGAGAATAGATGAACTGCTCCTTTCTGACTTACACGGTGCGCTCCTTGATCACAGTGCTGATGTTGTTGAGGTCGTCTCCAAATCGACGCACCGCCAAACGCAGCATCTCGATCTCTGTCTCTGTCCATTTGGCTCTGAGGACGAAGACACAGAGAGGACGTCAGCTTCTGCTTCACTGCTCAGCTCATTAATGACTGAATACATTCAACTGTGCTGCGTCGTCACTGAGGACTGAATTACTGAGCAACAAGAACATTTCTGCAGCATCATCATCACACTGTGAACACAATCTGAACTACTAGTCTCAGCAAACACGCGGTGTCCTGATTATTAGGTTCACCTGCTCAAACTAATACAGTCCAGTTCTGTCTGCTCACAACACCAGTGATCTGCAGCAGGAAATCCAACTGAACGTCTTATAAAACCGTAAATAAACGTAACTTAACCATAAAAAGAGATGCTGATAAAGCTGATATCAAGCTTAATGCGTCCTTATATAAAAATGATTCCAATGCAGACAGATATACAATTAATAAATAAAGTGAATAAAAGGTGTGTGTGTGTGTGTGTGTGTGTGTGTGTGTGTGTGTGTGTGTGTGTGTGTCTGACCCTGCAGGGCTGGAGTCTGACACCGGGTGCAGCTGCATGGTCAGCTCTCCCAGCTTGGTGAAAGCAGCTCCTGCTGCTGAGAAAATCTCTCCCACCTGCCGAGAAGAGGACGATGAGTTGGTTTGATTCATCAGAGGTTAAAGGTTAAAATGATGGAACTCAACAGACGGATGTGACTTTATTATTGTATCTGTACTGGAATTATCTGAAGGTGTAATAATGAGAATATTAATAATAACACATTTTATTTATAGGCGCATGTTAAATCCCCCGAGGACACTTTACACAGCACATAACACAATAAATATAATAAATAAATGAGCAGCAAGCCACATAAAAAATGACAGTATACACATCAGACCACAGCTGACTAGCACAACTAATCAAGTTTGTTTTTGTTTCATATTAACTGTTTGGTGCTTAAACTGTAAGCCGAATCCACCACGACATTTGGTTTATTAACGAGGAAAAAGTTAAAGCACTTTTTACTAAGTCTATATCTTACTTATAAGTAAATGCTTGAAATTAGCAGATTTTTTAACGGAGTTTTGTGTACAGATGTATGACCTGCTCTCCAACAGTTAAGATTCACTTACAACTAAGTCTATATAACCAGGTGATGACCAGGTAAGAACTCACCTTCGCTGAGGCAGACGTCATTTCAGTAAAAGGGTCGAAGCTCTTTTCTTTAAACTTGTTCTTCACTCAACAAAAACAAGAAAACACACAGCTAGCTGCTAGCTAAAGTTAGCTCCTGTAACGTTAGCTAGCTCGCTATTGTTAGCGGGCTTCCATAGAGAACTCGATAAGATTTGTACAAACGAAGCTTTGAAGGGTCCGCGTGCGTTTAAACACCATGAAACACTTGTGGATTATTTATATTCAACATATTCAGAAGGAAAATATAAATATCGTGCAACAAAGGTGACGGCAGAAAGGAAATGCTGCGCGAGTTTGGAGATTGAACGCCATTGGTCCGTCTCACAGGAAAAGGCGGGGCCGGCGCGTTAGACGTTTTCATTGGTCGCTGCGCTGCGTGTCACGATTATAGTCGACTTTCACCGAGTGTAACCGAGTGATGAGGATCAGCTGACCGTGAGGCTCGTTCGTCCTTCGATGGATCATTTCTCAGTTTAGTGAATCAAAAATAAAATCCTTCTTCTGATCGATCGATTAGTTCGAACACAGACATGCCGTCGCTGCTGTTCTGCGGGCCGAAGATGGCCGCGTGCGGGATCGTGATCAGTATCTGGGGCGTCATCATGCTGGTAAGACGGACGGAGCTCCGGCAGGGGAGCCGACTATTTCCTGGATTTATACTGGTTAGCTAGCGAACCGTTCGTGGTGGCGTTGAGTTCTTCTCTGAAGATAAACCTCAAATCTCTTTAAAACTAATTTATATGACCTCATATGTTCGTTGCAGGTCGTGAGACGTTAAAAAATGACGAAATCAAACCGTCTGTCTCAAAGTAATCCGGTCTCCTGTACATAGACGGAGCCCATGCAGGCCTAGCTGAATGTATGTACGATAACAATACTGCACTAGTAATCAATACATGTCTACTTCGATCAGTTAGCTTGAATTAAGCATCTGTGCCTGTGTAATAACCGTGATGGAGCCGACTACAGCCTGGTGTTTCAGTCAGATAAACGGTAGGAAGGGTTCTGATCACATGACAGCCTGTCAGTAGTTAAAGTCCAGACAGCTGTCACTCAAACACACTGATCATGTTGTTATCGATCAGCAGGACATACATACTCATCATGTGATCAGCTGATGACACGAATATTAAAGTATATGAAGTTATTTAGTGTTTTTCTGTGACTGAGTCATGTGACTCTTATTCTGCCTCATGTGATGTTTCAGAACAGGAAGTCAGAACACATGAAGACTCAGATCATAATGTAAAAGTCAAGGAGGAAGTTTTCTGTACAGTTACAGATACAATTGATGATCAGTTTGATTATGAATTCATGTATTTATTATTTTTCATATAAATAGTCTTGGCTGAAACCAAAGACCTTCACTTTACTGTCTGCACAGACAGACTGTCAGAAACAAGCTCGGTAAAGACTGTTAACTACAGATAAACGATTACTAAATTAGAATAAAGGCAAAAACACAGACATGGACATGACGTCAGCAGTCTGTCTGATGTTTTCTTATGTAATCTTGTAAAGTATCATTTAAAAGCACTAAAGCATAAATATTATCGTTGATGATTGAAATGGTTGCAGATGAATCTTAATGATTTCATTTCTTCTTGTTTCACTCGGTGCTTCATGAGACCGTCTTGTATGAAATGTTAGTTATTTCTTCATCAGGCTGCATTCTCACATGTTGAGCTCCAGCAGTGTGTTGGTTTGATCCTGGAAGAAAACTGAATAAACGGATCATTGAAATCAACACAAAGTTCTTAAATATTGATGATGTGTTCACCTGTAAAGAGGTCAGAGTTATTCTGGGTATTTTATTGATTGAAACATAAGAAGCTTTTTTTTTTATAAAACACCATATAAACAAACATTAGCAGCTGATCTAAAAACCTGGAGCCTCGTGTTGATCCGCTCTGCTCTTTTCTTCCAGGCGATGTTGGGAATCTTCTTCAGCGCGAAGTCGGCCGTGCTGATCGAGGACGTCCCGTTCACTGAGGAGGACATCCGTGGCGAGTGAGTGGACGTTGTTGCTAACGCTGATATGAGGAAGTTGAAAAATACCAATATATTTATAAACTGGACGACAAACGCACGTTTTCCGGTTGTGACAAAGATACAAGTCAGAGGCCGGATATCTCAGTTAAACAGCATTAAACTTCACTGGGAGTTTAATTACTTATAGGGCCAAAACTGTCTGATAATATCTGTGAGTTTCAGAGCAGCTGAATCAACAGGATGTTGTTCAGATCACTGTTGTTTAAAGACATCAGCTGATCTCAGCGCTGTTCAATGTGTCCTCGAAATAATATTCCAATATTTTTAGGCTGTATCGGATACACAGCAGTGATCTCGACAGCTTAAAATCTGTATGCTATGAAATCAATACATTGACCAAATACCTCCTTATCAATAATCCGATCATACTGTCGTCAGTTTAAACTCTTCACTTCTCTTATTGATTGTCCACGAGCTGCAGCGTTCAGATCCACTTTATTGTGTTTACATACACAAAATAAAACAAAATACTGTTTCTGTCAGTTCCAATATGTGTCAGTGTTTCAGCCGTAATAAATATCTATATAAAAACAAAAACTGCAGCAAAAACAAATCTGAAGGTCGGTCAGAATATTTTCTTCTCCCACATGAATGTTGATCAGCGACATGCAGACATCAATGTAATCAGATTTTAAAATGTTTTCAGAAGGAAACCTGCGTTTAGTGTGAAAAGGCTTCTAGCTGATTAAACGTTCGACAGAAAACAAATCATTTCTCATCATTTTTTTAACCAAAAACACATTTTGTGTTATAAGGCTCCAGCCTTTTCTGTGTCTGAATAACTTGTAGTTTTGAGTGAATGTTTAAAGACTGTCGGAAACTACAACCTTGTTTCTGTTATTTTATATTCAAAATCATGTTAGTAATCGCTCGTTGCAGCTCGACGCCACGTGATGTGACGCCATCCGGCTCCTCTGCAGCTCGTCAGCCAACATATTAAAAGAATCTTCATCATATTTTCGTGTCTGACTTCAGCTGAAAGTTTTCAGACGAACAGTTTTGTTAACTGTCTTGTTTGTCTTGTCTCTTCTTCTCTCCCGCAGTCAAAATCCTCCCGGGAACATCTACGGTCTCTACAACCAGGTCGGCATCAACTGCTTCATCGCCGCAGGGATCTACGTGGCGGTGGGCGCCGTGTCGCTCTGCCAGGTCCGCCTCAACAAACGGCAGGAGTACATGGTGACATAATCAGCCGGGATCTGACCTCTGACCCCTCCGAGGACCTGACGTCAGCAGCTGGAGGTCGTTTTCTGTCCATAAAGTTTACGTTTCTTTTAAAGCCGACCGATCAGCAGCTGAAGTCACCGAAGAATCGTTTAAATCTCAGCTCGGGGCGATGTGACGGTGGTCAGGCGGCACCGCAATTATTTATTTTAAAGATAAAATCCTCGATGTGTTTGTCGTCTGCTGTGATGTGTGTGTGTTGTTGTTGTTGTTGAATGAAACGTTGCATCATTCCTTTCTCATGAAAACGACCAACTGTTGATTCACTTTAGCTTCAGAACTCCTGAAACGTCACAATTATTTCTTCACTGAATTAGATTTAAATTAACGGGGAAATTAGAAATGAAAGTAAATGTTGTATTTTCTGTCGGCTGACTGAACATCTTGTAAACTGAGTCAGTCTTTATTTTGTACCCGTTGAATGAACACATCAAGCTGTCGACTGCAGAAACCTTCAGAAGAAATAAAATGTTAACGTGTGTTCAGGCTGTTTGTTATTAATGCTACTGTGGATCAAACTGAAAGATGTTTAATGTTACAAAAATTATGGTGGATGATCCTTTGCAATAAAGTGTGTGTGAATGTAAACGAAGAGATAATTGTCTTTATTCATAGAATTGTAGAAATTGTTCTTTACTTGAATGAAGGCTGGTGTGAAGTCTCCTGTTAGTTACACTTAAACAGTTTTTTGATTTAATGGCTCAATAATTAACTTCAGTTATAAAAGTTAACTAACAATAAACACTGAATGTTTTTGATGAGTGTAAAGTTCAGTCCGTGGAGTCTGACGTAGACGCTGAGTTGACCAATCAAGTCTTTATATAAACTATCTGTAAAGTTATCAAATAACTAGTGGAGTGGTACGAGTGTCACGTAGAAGAAAATGGAAATACTCAACTACAAATACTTCACAATTGTACTAAAGTGAATGTACTTATAAGAAGGACTGTTAACTTACATTTATAGTTAATAAACCCAGACTGGAAAAAACTTGTGATGTTGTTTAAAACCTCATTATAAAACAAACAATTGCTCAATTTTCAGTCTTTAGTAGCTTGAGTTGCTGCCGTCAAAGTCCAAATAAGCAGATAAATACTCAAATCTGTGAATATATAAAAGTATGAAATATGTTAACTGTTTTCAATTAAATAGAATACAAGAGGAAAAGGATTAGGAAATGATTGTTTTATTTATGTTTTACACAGCAGATACTTTATACTATATAATAAAATATTTATTATTAACATTTTTTTTTTTTACATCACAGTTGTTGTAAAAATTGTGATTTTTCTTTAAAATACTTAATTTAAATTCACTCACTCAACCATGTGATAACTACAATGCTGTGCAGAAATTATTTTCATTATACATTTATTGCTGTTCATCAGTTTACATAAACACATTTAACACATATTGTTTATTATTTATCTTCTCATTCTTGATCACGAGAGACAATGTAGGACTCTGTTTTTCTACCCATCAGTCAGCTGTATGTGTTTGTTTACTGTGGCAGGTTTTATACTTATATTTGAGTACTTGTTGATATTTGTATGTTTCCTGTGCTGCGCTGATCAGATCCTGATCCTGGTACTGTTGTTTTATTCTGGATAAAGTTAAAGAAAAATTTCTGTTCCATCCTGCAGCTCTCTTCCTCCGCAGGTCAAACTTTATAAGTTATAAATGAGTTTAGATAATTTTGCACTGTTGTAAAAGGTCTCTGTTGATGCCCTGCGGCTCTTCGTCCTCCTGTTGAAAGTGAAACCACTGTTGTTGAGTTGGTTCAAAACGGATTTTGGGCGGGAAGGGGCGGGCCGAACCATTGTTGAATGGAGGGGTGACCTGGGAGCCTTGAAACTGGATGTAATGACGATTAACCATGAAAGTTGGAAAAAATCGAAACTATGGTGTTTAAAAAACTGTCGTCGTATATATTTTTAAATGTATTGTCAATAACCAGAGCGGCAGACGGGTCGGTGACATGATGTAAGTTGGTATGTGCCATATTTCCTGTTCCCGCCGGTGCCTCTGAGAGACAAATAGCATTCAGGTCTCGGATGTAAACAAGCTGTTGATGAAGTGAGTATGAATGATTAATAAATAAGTATTAATTTAAGACGTGTTTCTTTTGAATGAATCCACTGTGAGATAAAACCTGTATAACTTTAATGATCAAACACAGTTGTGCTGAACATCGAAGGGATTTGTTTGGTTGTTATTCTCCGGTTTGAATGGTGGCTGATGCTAGCTCCCTGTTAGCTGTTAGCTGGACTAAGATCGTATTAAAGGTTGAAGGAGGAGACGGTTTATTGTTGGCGTCTCTTATCTCGTCTGTACTTGTTCATGTACAACAGTCTCAGGTCTGCCAGTCCGCTGGTGCTGACTTGTTTGTTGACTTTAAGCTCTCACAACAAGTAAAAACATTTTGTAAAAGTTATGAGGACATAGTGAAGTATAAAAATGCTTACCTGTAACTATTAACTAAATACATTTAGTCAAGTACTGTACTTCACATTTAAGGTCAGAGCAACAGCAAAGCATGTGTGTACAGCAAAAACAGCCGACTAGCTGAGAATAAATCAAGACGACAGCGATAATGTGATGAACTCCATCTTTAATTAGAGGGTGTTTACATCATAAAAACAGCAGGAACTGTCTCTCATATTTCTGTTCTGTCATGTTTCTGTGTGACAGAGATGTCGGATACTGCAGAGAAAAAGTGGAAAGCAGCTCTGATTAAAGTCCTGAAGGACCTGGAACAAGAACAATACAGAGAAACGATGGAGTTTTTGGACAAAATCCCCAGCAGTCAGAAGAAAGGCAGATCTAAAGCAAGGATGGCCCAAAGAATCATTGAGTGCTACGGACATGACGAATCAATTTCTGCAATACATGATATCATGGAAGAGATACCAAGGAATGATTCTAAGATGCAGATACTGTTGGGCCCCTTTGTCGAAGAACTGAGGAACAAAAATGAAAAAGGTGAGTTCATAAAGTTAAGAGTTTTAAAATATTGAACTTTATAAATGTTTCATGTGATCAAGGATGGAGGATGTATGAATACTCTATAAATATAAATATTGAACCCAAATAAGTGATTAAGTATTTGCCCCTTCAGGGTTTATTTAGCAGAGACACCTCTGGCTGCAGGAAACAGCTGTGAAGTTATTAAACTGTTCACACTGTCAAAGTGAAGCATGGACACTGAGTGGACAGCAGGCGTCTCGGGAACTAAACTTACATTTAGTGTCAAATCTATTTTACAGGAGAGAAGAGAAAATTCGGTCCAGAGGAGAAGGAAGACAATCCTCCTGCAGGTGTGTTAACAGACCACATCACTCAGAAGTATTTCACTGCTGGCTCGTGCATAAAACTGGTTCGTCTCTGCAGCAGAAACACACAAATCTGTTTGAAAGTAGTGTGATGAACAGAGATAAAGGGCTGTAGTATTCCCTTCTGACCAGAATGCACTGCCCGTCAAAAAACACTTTCACTGATGGTTTTGCTTTGTAGTTTGCTGGCTGGTAACAAACACCATCGAAGCTAAAATGTCCACAGAAACAGTCAACGAACTGGATCGTGGTTAATATCAGCACCGCCTTGTTTTACAGTTCCATCAGAGATTTTTCAGCCTCTGTTTTCACAACACAGAAACAATATGATGTTGACTTCCGACACACATTTTTCTCTACTGTATCTAAGCAAAACACCAAAGTATGTTTCTGAAAACATTTTGGGCAGAAGTAGGCAGTTTTTAGTCATACCGTCTAGGTTTATAGTTTTTTCTGCACAACCTAGTTGATACAGTTTGATCAGAGTTTGGTGAGACAACCTGGCAGCTCTCTCTTGATCTGACGGTACTTGTTGCCTCTGTTGACCTGTAGTTTGTTACAACGGCTCTAAAATCCACCAGATGATGTAAAACATGTCACTGGGAGGATTTAAAGTGATTAGAGTTTTAGCATTGTTCAGTTGCATCTACTACCAACACTGTAGTGAAACTAAGCTTGTTGAAAATCAGCTTTCCTGTTTCTTTGTTTTAGTGTCATCTCTACTGAAAGTACAACTTTTGGTGTAGTATCCAATCTGTATGTTTACGTTTACAGTTTATGTTTTATTTTCAGGGAAGAAGAAGAAATGTGATCAAGTGGAGGAAGAAAAAAAGCCTGCAGAGGGTAAGAAGGTTTCACCAGCTGTAAGATCTGGTCCTACATCTCTTTACACTTGTTTAATAAAATGAGATATTAAACAATGGAAAACTCTGATTAATGTCAACCTGGGTCTCACTTTTGTAGCTTTATCCATAATTTCTACAAGAAAAAAAAAATATTCATGTTAATATCTGAGATCACGATCAGTCAAACGACCAGCCAACTTGTTAACAAACCAGTTTTCTGAATCAGCTTGTGGGTTGTAGCGTGTTAAAGCTGATCTCAGCTCAGCTTTAACACGCTACTGTATCACATGCTGATTCAGAACATCATCCAGAAATACTGACTGATGTTTGTTTCTGCTTTTACAGATCCAAAGAGCAGCCAATCTGTCAAGGTAGGAGTTTTTAAATTAACCTGTTAGTTTATTGCTGAATTAATCCCCTTGCATGCACTCTTACACACATATTTAAAGGATATATGATCTAAATATTTCAAACACACGATGCCTCTGACTGTGTAGCTGAAGATGTGGAATGATGAGAATGATGCAGGTGTAACATGTTTATAAAACAGGAAGTTCAGTCATCATGTTTGTTCCCACGTTATTAAGAACTGAGCATCAATGAAACGTTTGTTTTCCAGGAGAGGAACACTGACCGTTGGGTGAGTGGTTTTCTTTTTCTTTCACTGCTCACAACCTGAATGTTTGTGCTGATGTTTCTTTGAGATTTCTGTCTCTTGTTTGTATGCAGAAGAAATCCATCCGTGAGCTGAAGACCAGCAGTGCAGTCCTTGACACTGATGTAATTGTTGGGAAAGTTATTCAGAAATCTGGTGTGCGCAGTTATCGAACCAAAGACAATGTAAAAAAGTATTTTTTTTATCTGGCAGTCGCTGATGAGACAGCCAGCATTAAATTGATGGTGTATGGAAAACCACTCTATAAACAAATCATGGAAGAGGAGACCTACATGTTCAGACAGCTAACCAAAGACGAGAATGGTTTGGTTAAATTTCGTGCACAGAGTAAATTCTCACAGACGAAACCTGTTCAAGTTCCAGAAGAGCTCGAGACGGAAGCTCGGGAGCTCATTTATCCCAAGAGTCCAGATTACTCCATTGCTGATGCCAAACTATCAGCTGGCATCCATGTGACTGTTAAAGGAACCATTACAAAGGTGAGTTTAAACTGGAGAACAACATTCTCTCTGTTTTAGCTCAGATTTTAGCCTCCAGCTGCTCCTGAGGGAAATATCTGTCTCTTAAAGTGAAACTCTGGCCAAAAAGCAACCGAGGCTTTATTTGTGAATGTATATGAGTCAAACCTTTGTGTAAAAGCATAATTAAGACGAAAGAGGCACTTTTAAGATTTACTGTAGTTTTGTATTCGGGCAAGCTCCTTTTTCAACGGCGTGCCGGGCACTCGTACGCATCTACGTTACGTTATTTTTAAAACAGTAAGAAGTCTCGACACAACATGAAACTTTGCTCGTAGTATCACCAGGGTCTCTACACATGAACACGAGCACTGAGAACATTGTTTGTGTACACAGAGTTTAAGAGTGGTCCCACACACACCGAAAACGAAAATACGGTAAATCTTAAAAGTTTGAGGTTTCAGTCGTATACATTCACAAATAGAACCTCTGTTGCTTTTTGGCGAGAGTTTCACTTTAACGCTCCTCTGTGTTCACCAGCTCGTCTCGTTATGTGTCTGTCTGCAGTTTGCTGTTCATAGTGGCTTCGAATGAGCAGATGATACACAGACCTGCCTTTTTCTAATTTGAAGTGAAACTAACACAAAGTTGTTGATTACATGAAATCTGATCAGAAAGTCAGACTGTTGGAAACATTCGGTGCAGCACTAATGGAGCCACATCTTTACCAAACAATTTTAATTTAATCTGTGAAAAACATGGTGGTCTTTTTATTCCATTGGTGTTTTAATCATTTGTTGGTTTGTTCAGATTGATCCTATCGATCCAGCTACAGGGAAGAACAAACAGAAGACGCAGCGTTTCCAGATAAAAGACGACTCCGACTCCATCAGCATCTGCATGTGGGGTGAAGACACCACGCAGTGCAAAGGATTATCAGTTGGTGATGTCATCCGGGCTACCAACATGAAGATCAATCGTTACTATGAGACAATCTCACTGAACTCAACTGGATCCACCAAAATTGAGAAGGTAGCTGCCGTGATCTGCTGCTGTTTGTTATATATGTGGGAGGCATGAGGCACACTCGCATGTAGTGTTGGAACAAACTAAAACATTAAAGCTACAAACAGCCTCGAACACACGCAGCTGTGGCAGTCGAATTGAATAGCCGTAGCTGATTCTTATCAAACAAGTTAAATTTGGGGTGGATTAGAAATAACATTGTGTATTTTAGTTGCAACAACGTCTTGTTTCACAGCACACAGCCAACACAACAGTCAACACAACAGTTTAATAACTTTACATTGTTTAAGTGTTTACAATGAGCCAACTCAATGAGAGGCTGATCAAACTAATACTCCACGAGGTAACTGGCAACAAAATGTTCCTGTTTGGTGAGAGCAGCAGCAAGAGGCTTTTTGTGAATCTAAATGTGAGGCGCCTTCAGAATTTTAGATATCTGGTAGAAATGTACCGTTGTGGTTACTGTGGTGAAATATTTTTTGGGGGGACGCTGTTGAGCCATCTTGCCAAACCCAATCATAAGACCCATAATCAGATACTTTAATTTGCAACGCTTTTGACATGTGTCGTTTTGGGGTTTTGAGTATCTTAAGTCCATAAAAATGTGTTGAAAAGGAAGAAAACAAAATGTTCCTCACCCAGCCAAAGTTTCTGAGCTGGCAACTGTTAAATCACTTCGGTGACTTTAAATGTTTTTAATCATCTCCTGAACCATGACTGTTGATCTGTACACAGGTTCAAAGTGGCAGCCAGAATGAGAGAATTGAAATTAAGGGAATCACAAAAGCCACAAAGAAGGAGACTCACCTGGACGCAGTTGTCAGAGACGAGATGCACAGGTGTGTTGTGGCCTCTCGACTTCTGGCAAAGGCTTTTGGCCTCACACTGGAGGGTGATATAAAAGAAAAGCTCCTTAAAATCATTCCACTGTCAGCAGACGCAGTAATACAAGGAGGTAAAATAAAAAAACTCACAGCTGCTCCAGTGAAATAATTAATGATGTTAATAATGTAACTGTTTGTGTTTCAGTGCAAAGTTTTGTGACACATTTTCTCTTCTTGCTTTTATTTTTTTGAAGATGCGTTAATGTTTTTTCTGTGTCATTGTGTCAAACATACGGGTGCAACATTTACATTATGTTGATGAAAATGTTGGTGCAGATTTATGTTGAGTACTTTTACATGTAAACATTTTGAAATCAACAATATACTTTATACTTTTTATTATGTTAACTTTTTTAAGAATTGATGCTTCATCATGAAAATGTCGTACTTGTTGATTGTTCTGTTTGTCTTTGTGTTACTTTATCGACTTCGTCGTGTGACTGTAAACAGTTTTAAGAACTTTAGTACGGATCTTTGTCGCCTCCTAGTGTTTATTATTTTCATGAATAATGTTCTTTTTCTTTGTTTTTTTAAATGATGTTCCTTTCAGTTCAAAGTTCTGTGTTGTGTGTCTTGATGTATCTGATATCATCCATAACTTCACATTTCACCTGTATGAATGATTTACAGTGGCCGAGTCTCAGAGATCCATCTTGACGTTCTGAAGTAACACAAACAGGTTTTGTTTTTTCTTGGTTTTTGTGCTCTCTGTAGTTTTGTGGAAGTGATTTTAATAAGAGAAAATTCTTCAGGTTTGCAGCTCTTCTGTTCTTTTTTCTGTTTAAACAATACACAGTGCACATTGAAGTGACACTCTTCACACTGTTTGGGTTAAAGAATCGTTGGTTTATAACTTTTTTGGGGACTATTGTCATGTTGCTTTTGAAGGGTGTGTATGTGTGTAAGTTTGTTTGTAATTTTTATATCTGCATGATGAATATTAAATATAATTCTTTTAAAATCACCATAAGAGAGCGAGTCGTTCTTTTCACTGACTGTTCTGTGTGAGATAAAGGGAAAGAAAAGAGACGAGTCACATCAACATGCTGCTGCCTGCGTACATGTGAATGCATCAGTAAAAATAATTCAACAATGTAAATAAAATATATAAAGTGTGTGGCTCCTTTATAGTGTGAACAATAGGCCAACCGTATAAAACAAACACTCATCTCTATTTTTAATGTAGTAATTTTAACTGTATTTTTACAGTACGGTACAGAAGACAGTCTGCTCTCGTAATGACTTCACAATAACTGAAACTGAACTGTGATTGATCTGTTGAATTGTGGTGAGGCGGAGCGGGCAAAACCATTGCTAACGGAGGGGTGACTGTGAACTGTGAAACTGGATATTAAGAGGATTAACAATCAAGGGTAGAAAAAATAAATGTTTGATGATGACAATCTGTTAAATTTTAAAATATATATATATAATCAAGACAAAGAGAGCTGCAAACAGTCAGTGAGATATTTTAAGTTGGAGTCTGTTACCTGTCCTCCACCCCGGAAGACAACTAAATATTCCCGCCATAAAAACAAAAACGCTCCTGAGGACACAGAGGAACAAAAGATCTGTAGAGAAAGTGACGGTAAGTGCTTTTTAAAGACTTTCCTTGAGTATTTATCTGGTTAATCCATCAGTGTTTCTTCACTCCATCAGATTTCTGTGTTTAATTTGTGTTGCAGATGTCATTAAAGGCTTTAGAGACCAGGTGGAAAACAGCCCTGACCTCCATCCTGGAGCAACTGACCGAGCCAGAGTTCAAGAAGATGCTGTTCGATCTGGACAAAATCCCCCAGGGTGTGAAGAGTGGAAAGGTGAGAGAGGAGATCCCTCAGATCATCATCCAGTACTTCGGGACTGAAGGGTCCATCACTGTGGTAGAAAAAGAAATGAAGCAGATACCGAGGATGGACGCTGCAGTCCAGGACAAGCTGCGACCCTTTGTGGACAAACTGAAGAAACAACAGCAGAAAAAAAAGGGTGAGTTTGTTTCATCAGGGCCAGAAACTTAACAATAAAAGTGCAGACTATGGTTTTTAGACTCGACATGTCAGACACTTTAAATTCCTGTGTTTAACCTTTTAAAAACATTTGCGGCAAGCAAAGCTGCAGCTGGTGAGTTAAACACACTGAACCTCTTCAGAAATCTGACAGGGCAGTGAACACATCACGAGTGTCTGTTCAGTTTTACTGTGACGGTATTAAGGACACATTGAGGAGAGAAAGTCGTCATTCTGAGAATAAAGTTGTTTTGACAGTAGTCACCTGCAGTCTGTTCTGTAATCATGACTCATCAGCTGAACACTAAAATCTTTTACATTAAACTCGACTCACAGAAACAGTTTCACCTGAAGACCATCAACACACCCACGTTTGTTTCTTCTCTTAAAGGTCAACAGAAGAGCTGCAAACCTAAAAAGGTGAGTGAAAGAAACCAGATGAGATTATTAAAAAACACTTTACACACAGTCTTATTCTTTTCTCTATTATTATCATATTAATTAGAATTTACATTTCTTTACCTTCTTCTTTTGTATCCAGAAGGAAATCTGAGAGGCGGCAGTGAAAGATAAAGATAGTGGACAAACTGAAGAAACAACAGCAGAAAAAAAAGGGTGAGTTTGTTTCATCAGGTCCAGAAACTTAATGATAGAAGTGCAGACTATGATTTTATTTAGACTCGACATGTCAGACACTCTCTGTTGTAGCCAATTGTGATGTGTGAATATGTTACAGGGTTTCTGCAGGTTTGAACAAGTCAAATTTAAGACTTTTTAAGACCATTTTGAACTAAATTTAAGACCTACACCAAGAACGAAAAAGTAAGGAAAAACGCAGACCCAGAATTACTTTCAAAAATAATTATTGCCATTCACAGAACAACTCAAACAATGAAAAATAGAGTGTGTGTGTGTGTGTCAGGGTTATTATAATTTCATTAGTTTTCATTTCATTTTCATTATACTTCAGAAGTTTTTATCTTAAGTTTTTTTTATTTTTATTTCTGTTTAGTTTTAATTAGTTTAACAAGTGATTAAGTAGTTTTTGTTTAGTTTTTATCTGGGAATTTAATGTAGTTAACTATAGTAACCCTGGTGTGTGTGTGAGAGAAGATCCACACAGTTTATTCAACAGTGGAAGACGAGAGGCTGCAGGAAAGGAAAGCACAGGACGGGTTGTCACAGACCTCCCTCACATCAAACTGGAGGACAGAGGGGAACAAATATTTACATCCAAATCTGTTGCCAAAATTTTTAGCAACGGTGTTCAAAATCCAAAGCACCTCCGTTTTCAACATCAGCGTTGAGCCAAAGATTTGAATGTCGCTTGGCTGCGAGACGGCAGAGGCGGTGCAGAGTTTGGGTCGAGCAGAACTGGATGAACTTGGACTGTGAACTGGTGACAAAGGCGTACAGAAGTGTGTGATAGCGTGACTTCACTGGAGACATTCAGGAGCTAACTGGTGTATTTACGATTTTGTGTGTGACACCAGCACTTTCACACTGAATGTGCCCAAGCTGAGGGTTCTCCTGCAGAGCGTACACTGCGCTTCAGATTCATTATGAGGTACGACTTTTAACCAACTGAATTCTGGTTGTTCAAGCCAACACTTGTTAAATTTACACTTTCCCATAGTTGTAGCAGATTCCACTGTCGAAGTCCTTCCGGAGCTGGCGAAGTGTACAACGAAACCTTCCGACCTGGCTGTTGACAAAATGCCACTTACGTTCCTTGATACCTCAGAAAGAAGTGCAACACACGGAACTTTCCCACAACACATTTCCCCAAAACAAAAACAAAAAAAAGGCGACGACGGTAGCAGTAAATGAACGTACATATTTAAGAACTAACTAAATGTAATTTAAGACCTATATGCAAAATATGGACATATTCAAGACTTTTTAAGGCCTCAAATTGAAATTGTCAAATTATAGACTTTTTAAGACTTTTGAAGACCACGCGGAAACCCTGTGTTATGTTGTGTATATGTTGTGTTCTGCATGTTTGTGTGTGTGTGTTTGTCCAAGATGTTTTTCTGTCATATCATAACGTTAGTGTTTTCGGTTTTCCGTCATATTTACATGTTGGTTTCAGTTTAGTCATTCAGCACAGCCGGTTTTATGTAAAACATTTTTTGCATAAAATAAACGGTACAACGCACACGCCACGGCAGACCTCATCTTTTGCACAACGGCACGCTGGAAATGACTTCAAATTTTCAAATTACCTCAAGTGGCAGTTTTGTGGTTAGATAGATACACTTTCAATTCCTGTTTAACCTTTTTAAAACGTCTTTTTCAGAGGCAGCAAGCAAAGCTGCAGCTGGTGAGTCAAAACACACTGAACCACTTCAAAAATCTGACAGGGCACCGAACACATCACAGGTGTGTCTGTTCAGTATTACTGTAACAGAGTATTCAGGACACACTGAGGAAAGAAGGTCGTCATTCCGAGAATAAAATCGTTTACAGTCGTTACAGTAGTCATATCTGCAGCCTGTTCTATAATCATGACTCATCAGCTGAACACTAAAATCTTTTACATGAAGCACAACGCACAGAAACAGTTTCACCTGAAGACCATCAACACACCCACGTTTGTTTCTTCTCTTAAAGGTCAACAGAAGAGCTGCAAACCTGAAAAGGTGAGTGAAAGAAACCAGATGAGATTATTATTCTTTTCTCTATTATTATTATATTAATTAGAATTTACGTTTCTTCGCCTTCTCCTTTTGTATCCAGAAGTAACATCTGTAATCTGAGAGGCGGCAGCTGCTGTCGGGGCGTGCTGCTGTCGGGGTGTACTGCTGTCGGGGCATGCTGCTGTCGGGTCGTGCTGCTGTCGGGGCATGCTGCTGTCGGGTCGTGCTGCTGTTGTGGCACGCTGCTGTCGGGGTGTACTGCTGTCGGAGCATGCTGCTGTCGGGGCGTGCTGCTGTCGGGGTGTGCCGCGTAGATGTATTCAGGGCAACACCCTCTACATGTTTGCGCAATCTGGAGTAGATTGCAAATTGGATGTGGAAATTATGATGACTTGATGGTTTTATGGCAAAGCATCAAAATGGACAGCGCCACCAGGTGTGACGTAGGTGAAAGCTTTTGATAAGTTTTGTCCACACATGCTACTTGCCAAGTGTGGTGCAAATCAGTGACATCAGTAAGTTTTTCTGCAAATAGAAAGTTGGCTTGGCCTACATCACACAATTCAGCTGAATTTAGGAAACACATAGATATAAGGTTTTAAATGTTATTGAGCAAAAACACTTTGCCTTGAAAATAACACCACCTGCTGGTCATTTTTGGTGTGTGCGTTACAGGGGCCAGTTTATACCAGCCCTATGAATTTCATTGCCATAATAGTTAGTTATACAGTGCCTAATATTCAATTAGACTGCCACCAGAACGCCACCTAGTGGCGGATTGGCAACAGTTTTGTCAGTCGTCCTCAGGAGGGCATTGGCAAAAATTGTTCCACGTTTTGTCTTAATCCAACCAACCGATGTGGAGATATAAAATAATTCAATTCAAACAGCGCCGCCAAGTGGTCATCAGCCAAGATTTTGTGGCCTATATCAGGAGATTCAGCACAATTCACTGAACGCGTGGACATAAGGTTTTTGAATGTGCGACAAAGTATATGGTAGTTATAAGCCAAAAAGCACTTTCCTTGATTATAGCGCCACCTAGTGGTGGAAATTGAAGACGACAGTGGATTATGCATTTTTTCTGCTGGTGTGACGTATGTTCCAAGTTTGGTGAGTTTTGGGGTATGCTGAGGTAGTGAAAAATGTGATCATTTGGGACCAAAAAGTCATCACTACAAAAACAATAGGGACCTTGCAGGTTTCCCTGTTCGGACCCTAATAAAGATGTTCCTTTATTGATCAACCTTGGGAGAAATTTGCAGGTAACACAGCAGTACAGAGGGAAATAAGTAGCGGCACAAGAATAAGTCTCAACATAAAACTATTAGAATAAAGATAAACATACTATACAGTAACTCAGTACTCTACTCTAAAGTCAATATGTCAGGTTTAATCACACCTGAGGTCGTTTAACCTGAAATGTGAAATTAATGAAAACAGGACACCTGACAAGAGAATTAAAACACTTTCCCCCGGGTTTCTTTTTTAGTTGTCTATTGCACACCTAGGAGTAGATAGATATGGCTAAAATTCATCCGCGTGATTACTTCTCCCAATTTTTCCGTCTTAATCAGAAGATTTGAGGACCGAACACACTTCCCTGAGGTATCCCGTTTTCTCCATCTGTACTTTAAAAGTAAAACTATCCAATGACAAACCTACGTTGTTTAAAGGTCATCATCAATGAACACGATACATCTCATTATTTTTCAATCTTGTGTCTCTGGTTTGTTCAGGCTGATTCTGTTGAACCTGCGAAGCCCAAACAGCGGAAGACACAGAACCAAGATCTGTCCATGAAACCAGCTGGATCCACCAAAACCTCCACGGTAGGAAGATTCTACTGGAGCCAACATGTTAGAAAAATGTCAGATTTCCTCTCTAGTCAGCTTTGTTTATTATTGTTAACATCAGTCTTAATCAGAAGATTTGAGGACCGAACACACTTCCCTGAGGTGCCCCATTTTCTACAACAGTGCTTTAAAAGTAAAACCCGCCGTTGACAAACTGCGTTGTTTAAAGGTCATCATCAATGGACACGATATATCTCATTATTTTTAAATGTTGTCTCTGGTTTATTCAGGCTGATCCTGTTGAACCTGTGAAGCCCAAACAGCGGAAGACACAGAAGCAAGATTTGTCCCAAAAACCAGCTGGATCCACCAAAACCTCCACGGTAGGAAGATTCTACTGGAGCCAACATGTTAGAAAAGTGTTTGATTTCCTCTCCAGTCAGCTTTGTTTGTTTATTATTGTTAACATCAGTCTTAATCAGAAGATTTGAGGACTGAACACACTTCCCTGAGGTATCCCATTTTCTACGACAGGATCTCCGTCAGTACTATAAAAGTAAAACCCTCCACTGACGAACTGTGTTGTTTGAAGGTCATCATCCATGAACACAATATATCTCCCTATTTTAATGTTGTCTCTGGTTTGTTCAGGCTGATCCTGTTGAACCTGATCCTGTTGAACCTGTGAAGCCCAAACAGAGGAAGACACAAAAGCAGGATTTGTCCCAGAAACCAGCTGGATCCACCAAAACCTCCAAGGTCGCAGCAGACCGCCTCTGTTCTGGAGAGGATCTCTGTCAATACTTTAAAAACCTCCAGTTTGAAGTGAGTGTTAAAGGTCATCAGTTAATAAAATAGATACTTTACAGATAAACTTACAGACAGTAATTTTTCTACTGGAGCCAACGTGTCAGAAAAGTGTTTGATTTCCTCTCCAGTCAGCTTTGTTTGTTTATTATCGTTAACATCAGTCTTAATCAGAAGATTTGGGGACCAAACACACTTCCCTGAGGTGTCCCATTTCTACAACAGGATTTCCGTCAGTACTTTAAAAGTAAAATCCTCCACTGATGAACTGCGTTGTTTAAAGATCATCATCAATGGACACGATATATCTCATTATTTTTAATGTTGTCTCTGGTTTGTTCAGGCTGATCCTGTTGAACCTGATCCTGTTGAACCTGTGAAGCCCAAACAGAGGAAGACACAGAAGCAAGATTTGTCCCAGAAACCAGCTGGATCCACCAAAACCTCCACGGTAGGAAGATTCTACTGGAGCCAACATGTTAGAAAAGTGTTTGATTTCCTCTCCAGTCAGCTTTGTTTGTTTATCATCATTAACATCAGTCTTAATCAGAAGATTTGAGGATCGAACACACTTCCCTGAGGTGTCCCATTTTCTACAACAGGATCTCCGTCAGTACTTTAAAAGTAAAACCCTCCTTTGACAAACCCACGCTGTTTAAAGGTCATCATCAATGGACACGATATATCTCATTATTTTTAATGTTGTCTCTGTTTTTTTCAGGCTGATTCTGTTGAACCTGTGAAGCCCAAACAGAGGAAGACACAGAAGCAAGATTTGTCCCAAAAACCAGCTGGATCCACCAAAACCTCCACGGTAGGAAGATTCTACTGGAGCCAACATGTTAGAAAAGTGTTTGATTTCCTCTCCAGTCAGCTTTGTTTGTTTATTATTGTTAACATCAGTCTTAATCAGAAGATCTGAGGACTGAACACACTTCCCTGAGGTGTCCCATTTTCTACGACAGGATCTCCGTCAGTACTATAAAAGTAAAACCCTCCACTGACGAACTGCGTTGTTTGAAGGTCATCATCCATGAACACAATATATCTCCCTATTTTAATGTTGTCTCTGGTTTGTTCAGGCTGATCCTGTTGAACCTGATCCTGTTGAACCTGTGAAGCCCAAACAGAGGAAGACACAAAAGCAGGATTTGTCCCAGAAACCAGCTGGATCCACCAAAACCTCCAAGGTCGCAGCAGACCGCCTCTGTTCTGGAGAGGATCTCTGTCAATACTTTAAAAACCTCCAGTTTGAAGTGAGTGTTAAAGGTCATCAGTTAATAAATAGATACTTTACAGATAAACTTACAGACAGTAATTTTTCTACTGGAGCCAACGTGTCAGAAAAGTGTTTGATTTCCTCTCCAGTCAGCTTTGTTTGTTTATTATCTTTAACATCAGTCTTAATCAGAAGATTTGAGGACCAAACACACTTCCCTGAGGTGTCCCATTTCTACAACAGGATTTCCGTCAGTACTTTAAAAGTAAAATCCTCCACTGATGAACTGCGTTGTTTAAAGATCATCATCAATGGACACGATATATCTCATTATTTTTAATGTTGTCTCTGGTTTGTTCAGGCTGATCCTGTTGAACCTGGTCATGTTGAACCTGTGAAGCCCAAACAGAGGAAGACACAGAAGCAAGATTTGTCCCAGAAACCAGCTGACTCCACCAAAACCATCACGGTAGGAAAATTCTACTGGAGCCAACATGTTAGAAAAGTGTTTGATTTCCTCTCCAGTCAGCTTTGTTTGTTTATTATTGTTAACATCAGTCTTAATCAGAAGATTTGAGGACCGAACACACTTCCCTGAGGTGTCCCATCTTCTACAACAGGATCTCCGTCAGTACTTTAAAAGTAAAACCCTCCTTTGACAAACCCACGCTGTTTAAAGGTCATCATCAATGGACACGATATATCTCATTATTTTTAATGTTGTCTCTGGTTTTTTCAGGCTGATCCTGTTGAACCTGTGAAGCCCAAACAGAGGAGGACACAGAAGCAAGATTTGTCCCAGAAACCAGCTGGATCCACCAAAACCTCCACGGTAGGAAGGTTCTACAGGAGCCAACATGTTAAAAAAGTGTTTGATTTCCTATTATACTGTCCTACTGAAACATCCACGATCCATGATCACCGTCATTAATAGTCTGGATATCATTACTAAGTGGTTACAAGTTTTGGGGGTTGACAGACAGTAATTTTTCATCACTGATACCGACTGTGAGGAACCAAAGAGCCCGATAACTGATATTTAGAGCCAATATTAGTTTGCAGTAAAAATTAAATATTTGTCAAAACTTTGAACAACCAGTGATGAAATTAACCTCAATTTAATTTACACAATTAAATTTTTAGATACTTTACTTGTATTTATTTTTCTGATACTTTATACTTACTCTCCACTGCATTTATTCGATGACTTGAGTTATCAAATAACACATTTTTAAAGTTGTTTATTTTATCTGCAATCTGACAGAAAGATCACTGACACCAAGAAGCAGAAAGATGCTGAACATCAGCCCTGATAGTCGGTCCATCCTGATCTGTCGTCTCATATGACAATTATGATATAATATCAATATGCCTATTAATTTAATTAAAGTATATAAAAACAAAGATTTAAAAAATTAACTCAAACTCCAGTCACCAGAATTAAATAATCAAAAGTAAAGAATATTTTGATTTAGCTCTTTCCATTTTTCTCTGGAGCTTTGAGTCACATCTCAAGTTTTCCAGAGTCCATGAACATAAACGTTAATCACAGTCCGTTAAAACTAAACCAACAACCCTGAGAGAAGTTCTGTCTTCATCAAGGTTGTGATGTTTTTGTAGAAAAGAATTAAATCGTCTTAAACTGTTTCCAATATTTGAATAATTAATAACTTGGAAATGTTCTTTCTAATAGTGTTTAAATCGTGTGTCTCTGGTTTATTCAGGCTGATCCTGTTGAACCTGTGAAGCCCAAACAGAGGAAGACACAGAAGCAAGATTTGTCCCAGAATCCAGCTGGATCCACCAAAACTTCCAAGGTAAGAAGATTCTACTGGAGCCAACATGTTAGAAAAGTGTTTGATTTCCTCTCCAGTCAGCTTTGTTTGTTTATTAGCGTTAACAGTCTTAAAGTGAACTCTTGCCAAAATGCAACCGAGGCTTTTTTGTGAATGTATATGGGTCAAACCTTCGTGTAAAAGAATAATTACGACGAAAGAGGTACTTTAAAGATTTGCTGTATTTTCGTTTTTCAGGTCAAGCTCATTTTCAATGGGAGTGCGCGGGGCAAATTCTATGTTAGCATCAAAATCTCTATTTTTAAACACTAAGAAGGCTCGACACAACATAAAACTTTGCTCGTAGTATCACCAGGGTCTCTACACATGAAATGATTTTGATCCGAAAACGAAAATAAGGTCAATCTTAAAAGTGGCGTTTTCATCATAATTATGCTTTTAAACTAACATTTGACTCGGGTACATTCACAAAAAGACCCTAGGTTGCATTTTGGCGAGAGTTTCACTTTAACATTGTGTAATTAAGTTGCAACAATGTTTAATTGTAGTGTTTATTTAATTTAAGTGTTTACAATGAGCCAAGCCAATGTGAAGCTGATCAAACTAATACTCCACGAGGTAACTGGCAACAAAACGGCCGACTTCCTGTGGTGAGAGTGGAAGGCTTAGGCCTCATCTAAATGTGAGGCGCATTAGAATTTTGTATATCTGGTGGAAATGTACCGTTGTGGTTACTGCAGTGAATTTTTTTTTTTTTGGGGGGTGGGGGACGCTGTTGAGCCATCTTGCGAGACCCAATCATAAGACCCATAATCAGATATTTTTTATTTGCAACACTTTTGACACGTATGTCATTTTGGGGGGGTTTTGAGTATCCTAAGCACGTAAAAAAATTAGTTGAAAAGAAAGAAAAAAACATGTTATCATCTGTCAGGCACCAACCATGTCTCTGATGATCTTTGATACGACCTCCTCACTGCAAAGTTTCTGAGCTGGCAACTGTTAAATCACTTCAGTGACTTTAAAAGTGTTATTAATCATTTCCTGAACCCTGACTGTTGATCTGTACACAGGTTCAAAGTGGCAGCCAGAATGAGAGAATTGAAATTGAAGGAATCGCAAAAGCCACAAAGAAGGAGACTCACCTGGACGCATTTTTCAGAGACGAGATGCACAGGTGTGTTGTGGCTTCTCGACTTCTGGCAAAGGCTTTTGGCTTCACACTGGAGGGTGATATAAAAGAAAAGCTTCTTGAAATCATTCCAGTTTCAGCAGACGCAGTAATACAGGGAGGTAAAATAAAAGAACTCACAGCTGCTCCAGTGAAATAATTAATGATGTTAATAATGTAACTGTTTGTGTTTCAGTTCAAAGTACTGTGACACATCTTCTCTTCTTGCTTTTACTTTTTTGAAAATGCATTAATGTTTTTTCTGTGTCATTGTGTCAAACATACGGATGCAACATTCACATTAATGTTAGTGCAAATTTATGTTGTTTACAATATACTTTATACACTTTTTATTATGTTCACTTTTTGAAGAATTGTTCCGTCATCATTAAAAATGTCGGAATTGTTGATTGTTCTATTTGTCTTTGTGCTACTTTATCGATCTTGTCGTGTGACTGAAAACAGTTTTTAACTAAAGTTAAAGGGCTTAATGTAACCCGGGTGGAAAAACCCTTATTAATTTATCATCTTTGCCCTCATGATATAAAATATTATAATATTGCGCCATACATCATCACGTCACGCCGTCACAGAGCGGTAACATAACCCAGCTGTGGCTTGCTGCCAGCAGTAGCGAGAGGAGCACACTGGGGAAATGTTTGCTGCAGGTATGTCGTATCATTGCTCGCTTAATTTAACATCAAACATTCCAAAACTAAATGCAACAACTGTCGAAACATAGGAGCCAACTACCGGAGCCGCTGAGCGTCTGAATCAGAGCCGTATGCCGATTGAATCATGGAATTGGTGAGTTGTGCTTACGCGATTCATTTGAATAACGTTGGCTTAGCCTAGCTGCTACCTGTTGATTGTTGGTGCAGTTAATAGTGTCTCGTATGCCTAGCTTCTCTGAATGTGTCCTGCCACATGAAACGTTAGGATTGTGACGTGATTTTATGATTGTGTGTATTACCTTTTTGGCAAAAATTTAATGTAACTGAAGCACTTTAAAGTCAGTCTTTTTGTTGTTGGTGCTTTGCATCCAGTGCACTTACATTCCAGTCATTACATTCCAGTCCAGGTAGTCGCTGGTACTGCTATGCACTTTGGTCCTGGATGCTTGTCTTGGTGATACTGAAGTTACTGTGATGAATATTTTAATATAGCAAATATTATGTTATTTATTCACATCGATTTATATATCATGCTTTGATTACATTGTACAATACTGGAATTATTGAAATTGAGATACTGCTATTTATTTAACGCAGCCTGCGTTATTTGGCTGTAGTATTTTTGAATGTTTGTGTGCACACTAGATATTTAATTGGACCTGTTTTCCATACAGGCCAGGTTGATGGCGAGCTAAGAGTCTAGCCTGGGCACAAAGCCTGAAGACTGTGCCGGAACGAACCAACTGAACCCCCACTGCTCTGGTCGTGTTGGTAGGAGGCTCTTTTGTGCAGCCGCTCCTTTTCCTAATTTTTTGGCCCTCGCAACTCACTAATGGCCCATACACACACTACACACACTCACCTCCCAACACTTGGACTTTCTTTCCCCTCCCCCTGGACACTCAACCGTTGGGCCGTTGTACTCTGGTTGCGCCTTGCCATTACAGGCGAAGCTTGAACTCTCTTTTTTTTTTTGGCATTTATGGATCATATGTACACTGCAAAGTCCTCTAATGTCCAATGACAAAATGAATTGTAGATATTGAGGTTTTCTGTGAATGGCCATTCGTATTCGCATTTCATAGATATATTTCATATCTTATTCTTATTCTATCCATTGCTGTCAATGTTTAATGTTGTTTGTTTCACAATTATAATATATGGTGTCACTAAAACCTAAACTGCATTCAGTATCTCACTCTCCACTCCTAGAGTCGAACCTAGTCTTCTGAGCCTTGTCCAGATAATAACGTTGTAGCTACCTGTTAGTACCTAAATTGTGCTTTAATAGGGTAGCGTACATGCTACATTAAGCTCCATAAAGTTGAGCAACAAGTGAAGGTTGTTGTTAAATCTACAGAAACGTGTTGTTATAGCAACCAGTTCAAACACATTTGTTTAATTAACACTCAGAAACAAAAAGCATTTAAAACTTTCACATCTCGTCCTGTGATAAGAACTTTAGTGCGGATCTTTGTCGCCCCCTAGTGTTAATTGTTTTTTATAAATAAAGTTATTTTTGTTTGTTTTTTAAAATGATGTTCCCTTCAGTTCAAAGTTCTGCATTGTGTGTCTTAATATATCTGATATTATCCATAACTTTACATTTCACCTGTCTGAATGATTTACAGATTGAACCTGATGCACTGAATCCCTCGTGTGGTTCTTCAGACAGCACAGGAGACTCTAGTACATTTACATTTTAATCCAAAGCGACTTACAGTAATTCATACATACATTCATACACGGATGGTGCTGACCAGCAGCAGTTTGGGGTTCAGTATCTTGCCTAAGGACACTTCGCCATGTAGACTAGGGGAATAGAACCAGCAACCTTTCAATGACAAGGTGCTGGTTCTACCCCTGGGCCACCTTATTTTAGTGGCACAAAGAATAACTGTACAGGAAAGAAAGGCCACCGCTGCTTTTTGTATTTCTAGATGGGTTTGGGAACTTTTCTCAGGGATCCATCTTGAGGTTCTGAAGCAACAGAAACAGGTTTTGTTTTTTCTTGTGTTTTTGCTCTCTGTAGTTTTGTTGAAGTGATTTTAATAATTAAATTTTTCATGGACTGAATTTTTTCTGCTTAAACAATACACAGTGCACATTGAAGTGACACTCTTGTCATTCTTCACATTTTATTTGGGCAAAAAGAGCATTGGTTTATAACTTTTTTGGGGGACTATTGTCATGTTGCTTTTGAAGTGTTTGTTTGTAGTTGTCATTTTTTATATCTGCATGATGAATATGAAATATAATTCTTTTTAAATGACATTTTCTTTTGTCCATCTGTCATAAGAGAGCGAGTCGTTCTCTTCACTGTGACTGTTCTGTGTGAAATAAAGGGAAAGAAAAGAGACGAGCCACAACAACAACATGCTGCTGCCTGCGTACATGTGAATGCATCAGTAAAAATAAGTCAGTAATGTAAATAAAATATATAAATAGCCGTGTGGGGCCTTCTTTATAGTGTGTACAATAAGCCATTCTGTATAAAAAACTCAATTTTTAATTAAGTACTATTAACAGTGTATTTTTAAAGTACGGTACAGAAGACAGTCTGCCCTCGTAATGACTTCACAATAACTGAAACTGAAAGCAACTGTGGTTCATTGTTGTGTTGACTTGTGGTGAGGCGGAGCAGGCAAAACCACTGTTGAAAGGAGGGGTGACTGTGAACTGTGAAACTGGATATTCAGAAGATTAACAATCAAAGGTAGAAAAAATTAAATGTTTGATGATGAAAAATCTGTCCACATATTAAGAAAAAATATAATCAAGATAAAGAGAGCTGCAAACATGTCGGTGAGATATTTTAAGTTGGAGTCTTGTTACCTGTCCTCCACCCCGGAAGACAACTAAATATTCCCGCCATAAAAAGGAAAACGCTCCTGAGGACACAGAGGAACAAAAGATCTGTAAAGAAAGTGACGGTAAGTGTTTTTTAAAGACTTTCCTTGAGTATTTATCTGGTTAATCCATCAGTGTTTCTTCACTCAGTCAGATTTCTGTGTTTAATTTGTGTTGCAGATGTCATTAAAGGCTTTAGAGACCAGGTGGAAAACAGCCCTGACCTCCATCCTGGAGCAACTGACCGAGCCAGAGTTCAAGAAGATGCTGTTCAATCTGGACAAAATCCCCCAGGGTGTGAAGAGTGGAAAGGTGAGAGAGGAGATCCCTCAGATCATCATCCAGTACTTCGGGACTGAAGGGTCCATCACTGCGGTAGAAAAAGAAATGAAGCAGATACCGAGGATGGACGCTGCAGTCCAGGACAAGCTGCGACCCTTTGTGGACAAACTGAAGAAACAACAGCAGAAAAAAAAGGGTGAGTTTGTTTCATCAGGTCCAGAAACTTAACGATAAAAGTGCAGACTATGGTTTTTAGACTCGACATGTCAGACACTTTAAATTCCTGTGTTTAACCTTTTAAAAACATTTGCGGCAAGCAAAGCTGCAGCTGGTGAGTTAAACACACTGAACCTCTTCAGAAATCTGACAGGGCAGTGAACACATCACGAGTGTGTCTGTTCAGTTTTACTGTGACGGTATTAAGGACACATTGAGGAGAGAAAGTCGTCATTCTGAGAATAAAGTTGTTTTGACAGTAGTCACCTGCAGTTCTGTAATCATGACTCATCAGCTGAACACTAAAATCTTTTACATTAAACTCGACTCACAGAGACAGTTTCACCTGAAGACCATCAACACACCCACGTTTGTTTCTTCTCTTAAAGGTCAACAGAAGAGCTGCAAACCTGAAAAGGTGAGTGAAAGAAACCAGATGAGATTATTAAAAAACACTTTACACACAGTCTTATTCTTTTCTCTATTATTATCATATTAATTAGAATTTACATTTCTTTACCTTCTTTTGTATCCAGAAGGAAATCTGAGAGGCGGCAGTGAAAGATAAAGATAAATAATAATAATAATAATAATAATAATGCATTTTATTTGAAGGCGCCTTTCAAAGCACTCAAGGACACCGCACATAACAACAACAGTACAACAAAAGACAGTACAAGTACAGGACAATTTAGTGCAAATAAATAAATCAATAGAGGATGCAGTTACATGGTGCCGTCTCGGCACAGAGTTCAGACTCTGCAGTTCTCATCATACAGGAAGTCAACCGGGCCGGTTTAGGCAGGGCTGAGTTTCCGGGGTGAGAATAGTGCAATAGATAAGAATAGGGAAGAGTGTGTGCAGGATTCAGATTCCGTAGTCCTCACCATACAGGAAGTCAACCGGGCCCGGTTAGGCAGGGTTGAGCTTCCAGGGTGAGAATAGTGCCATAGAGTGGAATGGAGAATAGGCAAATAAAGTAACATAAAGTAATGTTCCCCCACTGTTTGCAGGTCACACAGCAGTACAGAGGGAAATAAGTAGCAGCACAAGAGTAAGTCTCATAAAATAAAGATAACATATTACATACAGTAACTCAGAACCGGTTTTAAAGTCAGCACGGCTTAATCACACCTGAGGTCGAACAACCTGACACTGATGAAGACAGGACACCTGACGAGAGAATTAAAACACTTTTCTCCGGTTTCTTTTTGAGTCGTCTGTTGAACACTTATGTACATGGCTAAAATTCATCCACATGATAACTTCTCCTAATTTTTCCAGTCTTCTCCCAAAACACATAGCTATGACATTACAAAACTGTAACTGCTTCCAGGAAGAACAGCAACAAGGCGTGACACCAGAAGTGAGTGATAGATGCAGCTTTTATCCGTCTGCGAGTCTTAACAGCTCTCTGGTTTGTTCAGGCTGATCCTGTTGAACCTGTGAAGCTCAAACGGAAGATGACGCAGAAGCAAGATTTGTCCCAGAATCCAGCTGGATCCACCAAAACCTC
>CAEMYA010000091.1:507066-551273 GCA_903131615.1 Diplodus sargus
GGGGGGGGGGGGGGGGGGGGGGGGGGGGGGCGGAGCTTGGTTAGGTTGTGTGTCTTGGAAACGTCTGCAGGTTTTCATTCTCATCCAACAAGAGCTGACTTCACTCACCTACCTGAACTACGATCTGCAAACAAATAACAACTTCCTGCCGTCACTGTGAGGCAGGAAGTCTCAACAGAGACTCTTCTTCTGTGTTCCCTCAAGTGAATGAACTCGATTCAGTCCGCTGAATTCTTTCCTGTCTTCAAAACTCACACTAGACCTGCAGAACCTCCTCTGAGGGCAAATACTCGCCGTCACAACACCTTCTCATAATCAACTCATATTCCATCACTTCAGACACTGCAGCCTCATGCTGTGGCACTTTTTTCAGATGATCTACATCTGGTCTGTTTTCAAAAAGCCATCAGATCAACTGAGGACAGAGTTTAACATAATCTCACACTGACATGAGTCTTAAATCTGACGTCAGCCAATCAGAGGACAGATGTGTGAGTGAATCCAGCTGCTGTTGTTTCTGGACGTCAGCGTGTCGTCACTGGTTAAACTTGATGAACATGAAGCAGTCGTGCTGTTACCTGATTGGGCGAGGCGGTCTCGGGCGGTGCTGCAGGGCAGCAGCTCGATTCTGCTGCAGAGAGACGTCACGTCGGTGTGAAGACGCTCCAGCTCGTAACCGGCGTTGTCCATCTGTCAGCGAGGACACAAACATCAGACACCGAACATCCAAGCATCCCTTCTTTATGTTGATGATCTGACTTTAACTGAGTATTTTCATTTTATATCACATTATACTTATACATTGTACTTTTTATTGTCCTAAATCTATTTTACAACTGTAGTTAGTTTACAGATTCAAGTTTTCCATATGAAACACAAGATCACTTCAGATATTATACAGTATTCATTCTGCTTTATGTAAAAGTAGCTTTGTTGTTGAAGCACATTTTGCTGTCAACAGATCTGAGCTTTAAATTAAGTTCTTTTTTGAAGGAACAACTTTTTTTTTAATTGTTTTGTTTTGTTACCTTTATTCAAGTAATTAATCTGAAGCGTACGGCGGCCATCTTGTCATATTCAAACTTTTATTTCTGTTCTTTTAAATGATTAAGAAATCATAATAAACAGAAGTTATAACCATACTAACCTGAAGTACTCGCTGACCACTCAACACTTCCTGCTTCAACTTCACAATAAAAGCCATCAACTTTTATTTCCTTAGCTTGAAGGCAGCTTCAGGAAGTGTTGCATTAGCAGCATGCCAACATGTTAGCCAGCGGTGGACTTAAAACTGAACTACTCCTCAGTCTTATCACAGATTTGTGTTCATCACTTCGCACATTAGAGCACCACAGAAACAAATATAAAAGTATGTTTTGCTCTTGATTCTTTGACAACTCAAACAAAGAATAACGTTTATATTTGAAGCCATTTAGAATAAAAGACGGTGTCTGTACCTGTTGGATGTCCTGCAGAGTCTTGATGACTCGGATGTAGTCCAGGTAAACCCTCCCTGCAGTGTCCCAGTCCTGGATGGTGGCGCTGTGTTCAGGGATCGCCAGCCCCTCCAGGAACTCCAGCAGGTAGTCATGGTTGTCGTTGATGATGCAGTCTACAGAGGGATTACACAGATGACAGATTCCATGAATTCAGTTGAATTAGAAAACAGACACTTTTCTCTTCAACACAAGTTTTTTTCATTACAAGAAAAACTTGATTCCTGCAAACTGAGTTCAGGTGCGTCTCCTGACCGTTAGAAACACGACACTGATCCATACGAACATGAAACTGAAAACCAGTTCAAACTGGTCAGTTTTTTTGTATTGTTCACTAAATCAGAGTCCCTCAGAGTGTGCAGACCTGAGGCCAGGTGCTGGATCAGCAGCCGGTGACACTGGCTCCAGTATCCGGCCCGGTAGAGGTGCAGCGCCTCCTGGTGTCTGTCACCGTCGCGGCGGGCTCGGGTGGCCTTGGCCTCGTGGATCCACCGCTCCGGGATCAGCAGCCTCTCGGTCAGGAAGTGCTCCCGCCGGACCGACTCGTCTGTCTGCTGCAGGGGGCAGTGGAGGGTCAGCATCTCCCTCACCGCTCTCTCCCGCTGACTGAAGACACAAAAACATCACAGTGAAGAAGAATGAAGATCATTTTATTGTCAGGGAGGACGAGAGGAGACAACAGAGGATAATAAGAGTTAAAGACGATGAAACAAGTACCATATTATGAAGAATCAGAAAAAGAAGGACGTGAAGAAGATGAGACTGAATCTCACTGCTGCAACCTGCTGTTAGAACATTCTCACTACAACTGACGCTCATACTAGACCGACATTCTTCTGTATACTTCACAATCACTCCTATCTACACTTTGACAATCAAATGATCAATATGCTTCACGCATCAGCAGATACATTTAGGATTTAATCCAAATGATAATTTAACAAATGTAGAATATACAGGTGTTGAAAGGTGAAAGAAAACAGAACAAACTGCTAAATCGAGTTTGAAGATTTAAAACGTACCTGTGGTCGGGGATGTGCAGCAGGATGAAGATGGCCATGTGCCACAGCCCGGCGCTCTCCAGCTGTGCGGCGTAGCTGGTGTGGAGGAGTCCCTGCCGCGAGGCGCTCAGGTGGCTGTAGTGCAACGCCTGCAGGACGCCCCACAGGTGCCAGCTCAGACGGTAATCCAGCCGCTCCCAGGTGACGGTCAGCGGGTCCAACAGCTGCTGCAGGCTGTAATGTCTGCATGACGACACAGAGACAACTGTTTATCACTCATCAGCATAACCCTGATGATGTCTGAGAGATGTCCTCAGTCACATCATCTTTGGTGTTGAAGATCAGTTGATGGTCAGACGTTCTGCAGTTTGAGCAGCTCTGAGATCAGATTTTCCACCATGGCTGTAAGAAGCTGTATCGAGCTCATTTAAAAAAGTTGTATTTTTGTCTTTCTCAGAATATTTCTGAGAAGTTTTCGCCTGTTGGAGATCTTTTGTGTTGATCCATCAGATTTAGAAATGTACCGATATGTTATGTGCTGACCTGAAACTTCAAGCCGGTTGAGGCTGAAAGAGGAGAATTTAAATCTGATGCTGCACAGATGGACGAGATGAGATGAGTGTCTGTTATAAATTCATGTTGGGTTTCTTCCTCATTCTGAATTTTAATCCAGTTCAGGAAAACACAAATCTGCTGTTAACAACAACAATAGTAATAATAATAATAATAACAATGCATCTTATATCCTCATTCATATGAACACTGTTCCTGCTGCAGGTGAGTGATGATGGGGCTGGTCTACCTGTCACTGTAGAGTTTGAGCAGGTGGAAGCAGAGGTCGTGCAGTGGCCGGTTAGACTCCTCCTCCTCCTCATCCAGCTGCTCCGCCTCCATGTATGGGGGAAGGGGGGCGCAGGCATACTTTCCCCCCTCACATGAGCCCTGCAGGACAGTAATAATGATGTTCAGTAGACGGCAGGACGGTCAACAGTGTGAAATAACAGTAAAACCTTCATGTGACTGCAGCTTGACAGGCAGCAGCTCACCTGGAAGGCAGCTTCATATTTGGCGAGGGCGTCAGCCACAGAGGCAGTCGGAGGCAACATGAACCAGAGATGGACGGCCACGGAGCGTTTCCAGTCCAACTCGGAGCAGACGTTCACCACAGAGTCCGTCGACTGCCACACCTGCAGGAACAGACAGGAAACACCGTCACCATCAATCTACAACAAACTTGTGTTGTGAATCTCAACAAACTGAATCTCTCTGAGCCAGTAAAAGCGTTTCTTCTGGACAAGTTGTCTTACAGGTTTCCCGGCGAGCAGCGCGAAGATGCGCAGTCGCTCCTCGGGCAGGTAGCAGTCGGTCTGCATGCAGTTCCAGTCGGCGAGCTGAAGCGCGAGCAGTTCCCGGCAGTACTGAGAGCCGACGGCCTGAGACAGCAGCAGGGACAGACGGTGGTCTCCTGAGGACAAACAGCTGGATGTTAGTTGGTAGTTTTAACAGTTAATGAAACATTTTACTAACTAACCACTTCATGTTTGTCTGTTTAACATGTAGCATCTCCAACTTGTGCTGCTTCTTAAAGCATCTGGTGAAGTTGAAAAAATGACTTCGCATCGCTTATATGACTTATCGGTCAGTTAATTAGTACATTTAACCCATTTAATTCATTTGTATTAGTTTCCCCTTGTATCTGAACTATCCACTGCCTAGCTTTGACATTTCCTTGTGTTGAATTTAAAAATAATGTTTGAACCAGCTCCTCTCTCCGTCCCGTTATAAATCTCACCTTCCTTCTGTGCCAGTCGACATGCCTCACTGATGCAGTTGCCAGTCAGGTAGCTGAAGATGGCCTCCGTGTGGCTGCCCTTCCCCGCCAGCGCCACCTCCTCATCCACCCTGGAGGAGGCTCCGCGGGACAGCCAGTCCGAGAAGGTCCGTCTCCTCTCCAGCTGCTGCTCATACTCGCTGGGCGACTCGACATCGGGCTCCTGATCTGCGGGGCCCAACCGGCCCCACAAGGCCTCACACAACGTCCAGACCTCAGACCAGTAACCCAGTAGGGCTGAAGGAGAGAGAGAGATGGGTCAAAATCTGCTCCTGATTCTCAAGAAAATACCTGCTGGTTCATTGTTTAGAATGTGTTTGGCCATGTGGCTGTTAAGAACTGGTAGTATACAAGGGAACCTCGAGTCAAGACTAATTTTAACTATTAAAAATAAACGTTAAGAGAATATGTTGCAGGATGGAGGATCAGAAGAAGCTGACAGTGTTATTTAAGTGTTAACTTTGAGTTTTACTCAAAACATGTCCAACACACACAACAATACTAAATACAAAACAAAATATTCAGGAATTCTGAAGAAACATTATTTTAACATGAACTTCAAACCAATTATCGTTATGTACATGAACTAGTTTCTAACTTACGGTCTGCGTCGCCCCGTTTGTCGTTCAGTTCGGTGATCCACTCGGCGTATTCGTGCAGCGCCGCCACGCCGGTCTGCGGTCGAACCAGAGGGCAGGCGGAGTCGTCTGTTGTGTCGACGGTGCTGTGCTTCAGACAGATCTCCAGGGGGCGCTGCAGCACCGCCTGGCTCTCATCCTCCTCCTCTTCCTCACTGGTCTTCACTGCTGGAGCCTCCAGACCCACCAGCTGCTCCAACGTCACCTTATAGGAGCTGTCCATCAGTCTGCAGGAGGAGACAACTTAACATGAATTTACAGCTCGTTTCATTTACTGCGATTGATGTTTTTTTGAGGTTTTTGTGTCTTTACAGAATCTCTTTCATGCTTCATATTTACACATCAGTTGCTCAGAATAACTGTTCGATTCTGTTTTTTTAAAGGCCAGGTCTGTGTCTTACGGTTTGCTCCTGGCAGGTTTTGGTGGGAAGCTGAAGTCAGTTTTGGCCATCAGCTCTTGTTGCTCGAGCTGTTTGCCCATCGGCGAAGTCAGACGCTGGCCACAGTGTGCCAGCGTCCAGCCGGGACCCCACCCGACCCGAAAGGAACGACCCACAAACAGTCCAGCATCCATCAACAAACTCCCCTACAAAACAACAACACAACATGAATTATCTTGGTTTCTTTTTCATTTTGTGTCATGATTTAGGTCAGAGTGAACTGCCCAGAGAAACATCTGAGGCCCATACAGAACTAAATCAGTACCAACCTTCCCCTGAGTCACCGACTCTTTGAGGGGGACAGGGCCGCCCAGCCGCCGCACGCCAACCGTCCTGATCGAAGGCTCTGGAGCGCGAGGGGGCAGCACGAAGGACGATGGGCCCGGTCCAGCCCAGTGTAGCTGACGAGGGGATTCAACAGCTGCTGGAGACCCTCGGGACGGAGGAGGACGAGGAGAATCTGACAGCTGGGAAAGGAGTCCAGAGGTAAAACGAGCCTGAAGGAGACCTCCCACTAAAAGAGAGAGAGAGATTTGTTTTGTGAATGTTCATTCTGTCATAACGTTTATTAACACTAATAACATGTTAATAATATGTTTGCTTGAAAAGAAGTTTTTCTTTTGGTTCCAGACAAAAAAACGTGCTCATCCTGATTACTTTCCATGTGGTTTAACTCTGCTGAATAAATCAAACATTTGTACTGTAGTTGTTGTCGAAGAGAAGAAATGTTGGTCATGTTCTCACTCTCATCTGCACAAACAACAGATTGAAGGACTGAATTATAGCAAAATGTATCAATCAGCAACATTGCTGATCCATAATTATTTTAGTTCACAAAAATATTGTCATATCTTTCTGTTTTTTGATTGTTGGTTGGAACTGTTGATGTTAGTGGATTAACCACAACATTAAGCGTAGGGATTACACTGTGAGGACATTTTCCAACCAGTTTATAAACAGCGGAGGACATTTTAACGGGACGCTCGCTGTTTCATCTGTTAAGCGCTTTATTAATTTACATAATGAAAACTAAACATTTCCGACTGTTGCAACGTAACATTTAAAGTGTTTAACTGCCAAAAAATAAGTTGATTTTTATTTTGAAGTTGGCTCGTCACTCAACGTTAGAGCAGCAGATGAACTGGTTTTTGACTGGAGGGTTTTTGATTCGATCTCTGGACCTGCAGGATGATTCTGGGTGGGGAAGTTAGAGGAGGCTTGTGTTTCCTACCGGACGGTCGGCTCTGGGTTCCTGGCAGGATGATGCGGGGAGATGAGACATCAGGGGCGACCTTCATTGCTCCATGATCCTGAAACATCTCGCTCTCTTCCTCATCCTCCGCAAACAAAGATGCCTTCATGATCTGTCGACAAAATGGGAGAAGATTTGATGGTTTTATTCCGATGGCAGTGTGGCGAAGTGATGAACTTCCTGTCTGTGGACGAGAGCTGCCGCTCTACCTGGAGGGTGTGCGGGTTGATCCCGAGCGAGGACGCCATGTGGCTGGACGCAGAGATGCCGTCGTGCTCCGCAGAGATCAAACCTCCGAGCTTCCCTCCTGATGTGTCCATCTCTCCCGCCAGCAGCTCACTGTCCTCCTCTCCTCCCAGCATGCTCTCTGTCGGGAAGCTCTGGGTGATGTCGGCCATGTCGCTGTCCAGCTCCGCCATACCACCTGGAAGATCCACGACAACGGTGGACTGAACACACACACACACAGTCAGAGTGAGTGACGAACAATCTGCTTCATTATGAGTCATTTCAGTGTCACTGACAAAAATAAACCTGATAGTTTATTAATTATCATCAAAGACTCTTTATTTCATTCAATTATTAACTCTTTGTGGCTCGTTCTTTGCAAAAGAACAACTTTATTTAACAAATAACACATTAAATTAATTTCTGCTTCAACCCACAGATGCTCTGACTGTGTTCAGGCCTACAAGAGTCTCATCAGTCTGAATGTTTGCTGATGGTTGATGGTGGTCGGTGTATAAACCCTCCTCTGATCTCTGGATGTATGTTTAGATACATTCTGATCCAGAGAAAAAACTCACAATTCACACTGTAAAGAACTAATAATCTAAAAGTTCAGCAAACTGTTTCTGCTGAAACTCTCACCAGCTCAGATTTCATCCTGTTATCAACCACAAAGCTCTTCACAGAAAGTTAACAGACCAAAGATTAAATCATCTTCTTTATTAATTTTATTAGTTTTTCTTGAAAAATGAAAATAAGTACAGTTTACTTCACACATCTTTAAGCATGTTAGAGTCTAATATAATCCACCAACTTTGAACAGGATATAAGCTCATTAAAATGTACTAATAAAATAACACCAACAGACATTCTTTGTATGACCTCATGCACAAACCTCATTATAAAACACCTCATTAGTTTCCTAAATAGTGAAAATATTTCGTCTTTTTCTCTGTTCAAGTTAAAGCTGAAGCAGCAGTGAAATCAGAGCTGCTGGACTCAAAGAAAATATCTGATGAACGATAAAAACAGATCCAGTTATGAACTGTTTCCTCTGTTCATTCTGCAGAGAGGCAGAGCTAAACTGTTTGCTCTGAGACTTTCATCCTTTTGGTAAAATTAATTCCCTCAATATTCATGTTATGATCGTAAAACAGCATCAGATCTGCAACAGAACAGCTGCAGCGACACAACGTCAGATGTGTAGACAGAATTCAGAACTATGACGAGAGAAAACAGTAAATTCTTCTGTCTGCTGAACGACTAAAGTTAATTTTCCTCTCCTCTCCTTCACATGACTGAAGTGAATCAAAGGCTGAATTCTCGTCCTGGTTCGACTGCAGAAACCAGAACTGATGTTTGATGTAACAGATGGATATGTGGTTCCAATTT
This sequence comes from Diplodus sargus, assembly GCA_903131615.1. Taxonomy (NCBI): domain Eukaryota; kingdom Metazoa; phylum Chordata; class Actinopteri; order Spariformes; family Sparidae; genus Diplodus; species Diplodus sargus. The sequence goes on from CAEMYA010000091.1 coordinate 515,345, forward strand.
AAGCTGAAACTGGTCCAGTAATCGATTACTTTAAGGAATTTTTAATCAACATAACGTGAAATTTACATCTTCCATCCTGTTAAATGTGAAGATTTGTTGCATTTCTCTGTTTTATATCACAGTAAACTGATTATCATTGAATTCTTCCAGTCATGGCATTTGAAGGAGCTCTGTTCAGATCAATGCTAATGATTAATCTACATTTTAATTGGTACAGAGAACTAATCTTTTCCTTGCGGCCGTGGGTTTAACCCGAGGAACAATGTCACCAAAATGAAGCAGCCACAAGACTCCCAACATGTTCTGTAAAGTGATCTGTTTTGGATTATTGTACTGCTGCAGTACAGACATGTAGTGGCGGAATGATTGATCTCATATCACAGAAACACGTCTATATTTTCTGTTGCAGTTTTCTGTGCCGTCTATCTTTCTACAATCTCTGTTCAAACACAGATTTGTTAAGCAAATAAAAATAAAAATAACAGCGTAAATATTTTTTAGTCTTATAGTGATTATAATGATAGATATTGTAGCAGGAAAGGAAACCTTTGCAGCATCATTTCTCATGTTAAAAAACATGTTCAAATCTTTTTTCCTTACTGAGGTCTGTAACAAACCAGAATGCTCCCTTCTTGTCTGGACTGGGAACTTTAGTATGTTGTGACACATTTTACCATATAACAACATGTAGCTGTGCTGTTTTGTATATTGCACAATTCCAACTGATTGTTCAGTCCTACCTAAAAGACATCAGAACTATAAGAGAGGCTCCTGTAAACCTGCTGGAATCAGATAACACCTGTGACAAAGTGCATCAGTAAAATCCTGTCTGACCTCAGATCATTTGCAGCTCTCACGCTGTTCACTTTTCTGTTTGTCGACGACATTCTGACAACTGTTGAACTTCCAAAGACTCATAAACTGAACTGCATCAGAAAATAACTTTTGTGTCATCTTTTCAAGCTGGTTGACTAATCGATAGAAACGTATCATTATTGGGTTGCTGCACGAAAAAAAAAAACTCCTTATCAAAAAAACACGGCATATGAAGATTTCCCACTCTGAAAAGTGTAAAGCTTTTGTGGGAAAACTCAAGACACTTGCTTTTGGATTAGCATTGTGCATGAAAATGATTTAACTAGGAAAATATTTAAAGGATAGAAAGTGCCGTCACTGGAGAGGAAAGCATATTAATCCTTTTTATGTTTTGCAGCTGCAGCTGAATCATTCCGCTACGACCAAACAGCTGAATATAAGCACAAGTTTGAGTGAAATGCTCCTTTAATCATCAGGCATGTCAGTGAGGATGATGATGATGATGATTAGTGTAGATGGTGGCAGGCTGCTCTACCTGAGCCTGTGGCGCCACCTGCTGCTGGGAGGGGGGCAGTTGCTGCTGCAGCCTGGAGGGAGGAAGTGACATCGTCTTCAGCTTCTTGGGGTCGGTTTTTAGCGGGACGTCCTCGTCTTCATCAGAGTCCTGGAGGCCATATTTGGAGAAGTGGGCCACCTGAGAGAGAGAGGGAGGAGTCTGTTACACCTGAGCAGCAGTAACTGTCTGAAGCTGATTGATCTTAATTTAAATAACATCCATATTTACAGTGTTCTCAGCTTCAAAACACAACTTTAAGTGACTTTTGGGTTCACTGGAAGTAAATAAGTTGAAGTTTTATTTTTTCTGAAAGGTGTGCGAGTAGCAGTAACTGACCTCAAACACCCAGGATCCAGTCTCAGGTCTGTACTCCAGGAATCGAGCTCCCTGTTTACGTGAGGCTTTCTCCAGCCGACCCTCGTAGTTCATCTCAGTCAGACGCTCGGGGCTCCTGATCTGAGTGCAGGTTGTTTTGTCGTTCGGCCACACGCCGTCCAGCGTCACCTCGGCCCGCCTACGACGGGATCAGGGACCAAATTAGCAACATGTAACTGGCCAGCTTGGGACAAATCATTTCATCCTACAGACGACCCAACGACAAGTCAACCATCACAAACGTTTTGCGTTAGAGTCGCTGGCTTCATCTGCTCTCCTGTTGCTCACCTATTAAGCCCCTCCCCCTCCACCGGCTTGTTTTTGTCATCTGGGTACACAATGACCTCCTTGCGTCTGAAGTGGACGATCTCGTCGAGGTTCAGTCCCGTCACGTTCACCTCGCCAGGGAAGAAGATGGAGCCGTAGCCTGTATGGACCAATCAGAACACCCAATTAAGAGTTGCATGACAACAAGCAGCTCAGGCCCAGCAGCTAAACTGGACATTTTTCTTCTCTACATTTTTCATAACACTTTGAGCTGTCCTGTTTGGACTGAACTTAGAGTCGTAACATCTTGACAGTTTTGCTTTACCTTTTCTGCCAATAGAGAAGTTTTCCACCACACAGTCTCCATTATCATCCACCATGTCAGCAAGATCCTCCATCGAGGGGATGGTGTAGTAACCAACACGGTTCAGAACGATGCCTGAAAAAACAGAAACAAGAACATCTAATTTATTCAGCAGCCACTCAGCAGAAAATCACGGTCTTTTAGAAGATAAATACTTTGCCCTCTCAATGTTATTGTTCGGGTAAAGGAAGCCTGAAGGTTTGTGTAGTCTAACAGGAGTGCCAAAGTGTTTCTGACCTGCTGGGTGAGGAGCCTGTTGGGTCTCCTGCTGCTCCTCCTCTCTGTCCTCCTGCAGGGACTCCTCCCCCAGGGACGCCGACACGTCTTCACTGCTCAGCTATGGAAAAATCATAATTAAAAGAAAAAAAGTCAGCACACTGAACAAACGCACTGAAGTTTGAGGTTTCAGAACAATCGAACCTCCTAGACTCTTAATGTTTCAATCATATGTGAAAACTTCTGGAGGTTTTCTATTCTGATATTTATATTCTGTTCTCATTCAAGATATTCAAATATTCTCCTGAAATAAACACAGACAAATTTATAAGGGTGTCAACTGTTGCCACTCAGCCTGTAACAGTTTGATGAGCAGAGGAAGCTGAGAGGGCAAAGTGCTTTTTGAACTGACACATGAACATCAGAAACTCTTGCTTCTGACCTCGAGTCCATTCCTGGCCTGTTTGTGCATGTTGAGGTCACTGATGGTGTCCTGCAGGCTGGTCTGGACCCGGCCCTGTGGGATGGGCTTGGCGATAGGGTTGACGTAGAACTGGGTGACCTCTGGGTCGTCGTCTGCCCGTCCGGGACCTGGTTCCTCCCTCAGCTCCTCCTCCTCCATTGCATGACTGCAGAATAAAAAGGGCTGTTTGAATCATCCTGCATATTTCAAAGTGTGTTTGTCTTCAGTTTGTTAAGAAAGTGAAGGCTTGTTTCTCACTGGTGAAGTCACCCTCTATCAAAATTATCAAAACATTTTTTACAGTGCACAGGATGTCAGTTGATCAGCTCCGACCTAGACTCTTCAGACAAGAAATGAATTATCTTATTGTAAAATGCTGAATGACAGCATCTACATTAACTGCAGCACAGTGCAGAAGTCACTGTGCTGCTGAGTTCGAAGTGGCTGTGTGTGTGTGTGTGTGTGTGTGTGTGTGTGTGTGTGTGTGTGTGTGTGTGTGTGTGTGTGTGTGTGCGCGTGTGTGTGTGTGCGCGTGTGTGTGTGTGTGCTCAGACCTGTGACCATTCTGTGGGTACTCTGATGGGGAGGCGAGGTCATCTGTCTCTTTGTTGATTGGACTGTTGTACTGACTGCTGTTCAGGTTCTTCAGCACCAGTTTCTTGATGCTCTTCCTGTAAATGCAACACAAACTCAGTCACCACAACATACTGGCTGGTCCGATGTATCATACACTGGTTGTGTAGGACTTTATTTTATTACAATTGAGTGTACTTTGTTTAAAATTTGCTGATTTAGATTGTCCTGTCACAATAACTACAATTAGTTGGACGATTTATTGTCCCAGAAATAACTACAAACAACACGCCTACCTCAGAGGCGGCTTTTGGAAAAGGAGGAATATTACACCTCAGTTTTAGAAAGACAGGCCGGCACATTGCCGTCTTTACCTTGGAGCAAATGTGCCGCCTTTTCTATCTAAAAAGGGCTTATAACACAATTGCACCTGTCAACCGCCATTAAACTTTAAATGTTTTAAATTCAGACATTGGAATCCGAAAATGTGAAAAAACAACAAATCATCCAAAATAAAATACATTAAAAACTAATCAAACCACACAACCAAGACAATAACTGAAATATGTAAAAACTCGTCAGAGTTATAAGGAAAACCTGCGAGTTATTCCATCCTCGTGTTGGCGGCATTCTTTCACGCATGATTTAATTAATGTCTTTTCATTGAACATGTTTTATCATGACGTGCCATAAATAAGTGAGTTTGTTACCAAATGATGTCACAAGGCACATTCAGATACTGTCACCATGGTGACCAGATGGTTACCTGGGTACGAAGGCTCCGTTTGTCAGAGACGGTTCGTCGTCGTCGAGGCCGTCGAACAGCTGCGACTTGGAGGCACCTGACGACGACAGCGCTTTGGGCCGGACTCTGGTCGCAGGTCGGGGGGTCAGCTTGTAGTGAGTGGGTGTGGTCAGAGCCTTCTGGGCCGTGGGATTTGTTGGTTTCAAACGCTGTCAGAGCACAGAAGTTGTGAATGAATACTGAATAATCAGAAATATATTCTTACATCTTTGATAAATGTAATGTAGGTCATCATTCTGAAAACAAACACGTGTCAAGTACAAACAAGAGCAGCTGCTTCAGTGACTGAAGACAAACTAAGACTGGAGTTGTCTCACCTCCTCCTTCTTCTTGGGGTCTGACAGCTGGTTTCTGAACAGTGGCGAGTCTCCATACGGCGAGTACGCCAGAATACTGAGCTGCTGCTGCAGCACAGCCTGTTGGGCAGCAGCTGCACTTGGATCTGTGAGAGCTGCAGGAGAAATATGGAAAAACAGTTTAAAGCTGCTCCACCTGTCCCGGGAGAGGTCAAATATAGCACAATCACTGATGGTGTCAGGCAAAATCAATCAAAGAGATATCGTTTGATTTGACAGGAGAAAAGGGAGATTTTCAATTTTGGCTTGTTTTATTGGTCGGAGTTTAAACTCCCACCAGCTGGTTCAGCAGAAAGGAGAAGTTATAGTTCTCACATAATTGAGATTGAACAGTTACACAGGTGTAAGCTGTGCTCGGTGGGAGGAGCTAAAGAAGGTCAAAGGTACAATTATATCCTCTGTGACATGAAAGTGAAGTTTGTTCCTGATGCTGCAGAGAAAAAAAGTTTAGAAGAACAAAGATAAAGACGATGATAAACATGTAAAAAACGCACAGGAATCATCATAAACTCCCACAAATTAATATCATGCAAGTGTAGCTATGGAAGCCTTTCAGCCTCTCTGATTGGATCAGACAGTCAGTTTCCAGCTGCTCACCAACAGGCTGCTGTGGAGCTCCGAAGCCCAGCGTGCCAGCTCCGCTGTTAAATCCTGTTGCTCCAAACGTTCCAATCGCTCCCAGTGTGGAGCCCAGTTTGTTCTGGTTGTTCCCAAACAGAGTCGTCTGCCCTGTGCCCACTGCTGATCACACAAAAGATTGCATCAATATTTTTGTGAGGACTCTCTCAGCATGTTATCACAGTCTCTCCTCAGCTGTAACCTGCCTGAGTGACAGGTCTGCTGCACATTGTAAGCAGTTAACTGATTGATTATGTTAAAGGGGATTTATCTGGGAAAAATAAGAATATCGAGAGTGAGGCAAAAAAAATTAAAAGAAACAAAAGTTACAGCCTGGCGTTTATATGCCTCTGCTCTAAATAAGGTAAAGCTCCTAAGAAGGTACAATATGGTCACTGTGAACTCACAATATGTAAGGCTGCAGTGACCAGATCAGTTCACACTCAAGTCGAAGGGCATTCAATGAGATGCTGCTTTCATGATACGCAACGCCTTAGTTAGCTTGACTTTTGACCCCCAAAATTAAATCAGTTCATTCTTGAGTCCAAGTGGACCGATGTAATAAATCTGAAGAAATTCCCTTGAGGCCGTCTTGAGATGTAGCGTTCACAAAAAATGAGGGTGTAAACTTTGACCTGCAAAATCCATTCAGGCCAAGTTTGGATTTGTTCCAAATTGGATGAAAATCCCTTAGGGCGATCTTCAGATGTCAGTTCTTATCGCTGAAATGTTTCAGTCTGCCCATGATTTAACCCTTACTGAATTCACTGAGGCTCCAGTACCTGTTCCAAAGCTGGTTCCCAGTCCGGTCCCTAGTCCTCCCGTGGCTGGCTTGTTCCCAAACAGACTCCCTGCAGCAGGGTTTGCACCAAAACCTGCGAAAAGCAAAAATACTCATCACTAATCAAAATAAACCAAGTTTAACACTAAAGTAGCCTGACGCATCTGTACACTTCAACTAACTGTTTTCATCAGGTGTTTCACTTTGCTGGTTTAAATCCATCTCCACTCAGAACACCAGCAGACTCACCAAAGGTGGAGGTGTTGGTTCCAGTCCCAAGAGTGAGGGTGGGCTTGTTGCCAAACAGCCCGGTGCCGGTGCCAAAGGATGGAGCGCTGGTGGTGGTGGTGCCGAACCCAGCTGTCTTATTAAATAAACTCTGCTGTAATAGACAAACACACAGAGTAACATTACAATGATGTTCACACACACTGACAGCAGTGTCACCCCCGAGTGTAAAAACAGGATCAGCTCAGGGAGAGTGAAGAACTGCGACCGGCTGGTTTTACTGTCAGGACACGGGCTTTATAACACTGAAAACAGCTGAAGAACAGAAGCTCAGTGGAGCGAGCTTATGAATTAATAACCACAATGAGATGGAGAGGCAAAGAAAGAACAAAGTACATTTAAGGGATGCACAGATACGACTTTTTCAGTACTGATACTGATGCCTGGGCTTTGCGCATCTGTTGATACCGATCTGATACCGTTGTTGATTTAATAATAAACTGTATACCAGTCTCTGAAAAAATACTTGCGCAAATACTTTATATATATTTGTATTCCAGTAGGCGATGGAAGCCCTCATCTTCAACTACTGACATTTGTTGAGCACCTAAAACAATGAATTCTAAAACTTTCTGTGTTATTGCCAATGCTTTCAAGCTTTCCATCGGATACTTTTCGCGTCGTTGAAGTGAATCTGCCAGTTTCAGCAAGTTGGTTGCTGGGCTGTTCCGTCTCCTGCTCCTTTGGTTTTGTTGAGCTGCAGGAATTCGGCGTTCTCCTTAGCGTGGTGCTTTTGGATGTATTTGATTAAATTGATAGTATTGTACTTTGCAGTACTACCACCATCCCAACATTTACTTTGCAGACATTGCAAACAGACGTCGAACTAGCTGGCGTGGCAAGCGTGAAATATCTCCACACAGCTGACTCTTTGGCTCGATCCATGTTGCTTAACGGTTAACTCAAGTCTTCCAGCATGCGACACACGTGCTGCTGACGAATGATGTAGGATGTGATGCGGCGCAGGAAAAAAAAATCGGCCTGTGGATCTTTCCCATCCCCAATCGAACTATTTTGTCAATATCAGGGCTGATATCCGATCGTGGCACCTCTAGTACATTTAAATAAAAGAGGAATAAAACTGAAATTGCTCATTGTTTTGTGGCGGTTATGCTTTCTAAAATCAATAAGCATTAACACAGAACTACAGTATCACTCTATTTTGTTCGGCTCTGTGTGCAAATTAAATTGGAAATGTTTTTGTTCCCTGCTTTCAGAGATCAGGAACATCTTTATGAGTTTATCTTCTCCATTTTATGAAGCTGTGTTTTGTCATGAATGCCACAGTAAACCTCACCGTCTGTGTGAAGTGACTTTATTACAGGTTATAAAAATGCCCCGTTTTGTTTGTGTATGTCATGGGTTATTTGTTTCTCATCTAACTGCAACAGTATTGCGTTTCATACCTGAGTGCCAACATTTCCAAATCCAGCGTTGGTTTGCCCGAATAGCCCGGTGCCCGTCCCAAAGCCGGTGGCTGTGCTCGTCTGAGCGGCGCCGAACAACCCACTCGCCTGAGGTGCTGCCGTGTTACCAAACAGACCCTGAATCACAGGAGAGGAGAGGAACATAAAACAAAAAATTTTGTGTGCAGCTTGTAAAGGTGCTTAGTTGTAAAATTGGACTTGAAGCTCATTAATGGGTATCTATGGGACAGATCCAGTGATGAGGTTTAAATATATAGTGTCCTCTGAAACTGAATTCAAGATATATATTTTTAAAACTTATCATCCAAGGACTTATTCAAAGACAGTTAAACCTTCTAAGTGTTTGTGAGCAAAGCTGTGTAGAGAAACAAAACAACCCACCATGCTGCTAGTGTTGGCCTGTCCCATCGTGTTGGTGTTGCCAAAGGAGAAGCCGGTGCTCTGTGTGGTGGTGGCCTGACCGAAGGGCTTGAAGAGGCTGGCGGCTTGTGGCTGCGCAGTCTGACCAAACAGACCGCCAGTGGCTGCACCGAACCCGCCAGTGGCTGCAGCTAGAGAGATAAACACACAGCATGTTGCTTCATTCACTCCAGTTAGCACTTATTGTTGTTTTTGTCTTTTTTTGTTTCGCCACCACGTACGTGCCGCTCCAAAGGTGCTCTTGTTCTGTCCGAAGGAGAAGCTGCTGTTGGGGGCAGCAGCGCCGAACAGGCCGGTAGCAGTGCTGGATGTGGCCGGAGCTGATCCAAACAAACTGCCCGTTGCTGCAGCCATTGGGTTGGTCGGGCCTTTCCTGCCCGCCTGGTAGTCCTCCAGCCTCAACTCCTGCACACAGAGACAAAGAGAAATGGAAAAACTGAGACAACACAACCAAAAAACAAGCCACGATCTAAAGACAAACATGTTTTATTTCAACAAAAAGCACTGCAGATCAACAGATGGGTTTTTTGGCTGAAATTCTACATTAATATGCATTTCCTTTTAACTTTTTGCTTTCAAGAGTTGCTGGGCTGCTACCAGTAGTATCGAAACTCAAAAAAGTATCGATACTAAAATGTTGTATCGAATACGATACTCATTTTCAAAAGTATCGATACCGATTATTTTTTGCAGTACCTCAGACCTGAAACTTGTTGTCATAGTTGCAGTTTCTTTTTGCACAACTGTTTTTTATTATGAATATTATTATTATTATGAACATGTGGTGCTGTCAATTGTTACATGTTGTAACAGAGGTTATTTTTGCATTTTTCTTGTTAATAAAAATATTTCTTTTAAATTTTGGGGTCTTTTTTTAATCCTTGCTGTGTTGCAAATGGTATCGAGTATCGAATATTTCCTGAGTATCGGTATCGAGTTGAAAATTTTAGTATCGTGACAACCCTAACCAGTAGCCATGTTGTTAACGCCATCTTTGCGACACGGGGAAACACTTTGAGCGAGGGCAGTTAAAAATGTTGTTGTCTGTTTCTGCTTCAACTATTAGGAAAAAGTTATTTGTGATATCTTAAGTATTAAGCATATTTAGATGTAATTCGAGTCTCATTCTTCCAGTAAACAGTGACAAAGACAAACTAAAGCACCATTCAAAAACAAACAGCAGTGTGCAAAGCTCAGAACAGGATTTGGTCAGGTGCAGCGCCAAACTCACCTCCAGAGATTTATTCTCGTACTCCTTCATGGCGGTGATGCACTGGTGCTTGGTGTTGATGCTTGTGGTCACGCCTGCTTTCACCATTGTGTCACTTCCTGTTGGAGGCTGACGGGGAAAGAAAAGTAAAAAGTTTTCAATTATAAAAAGCTCACAACATAGTCACTGCATTCCTTCTGTAATTTATACCTTCTTCTTTACAGTACATGCTTTTTGCATCGTGCACCCTAAATCAACAAACTAAAGCTTTGAAACTGACCGGAAGTTATAAAAATTCAAAAACTGTCAGAAGTCGAACTGTAACTTCAGATCGCAGCTGCCAAGTAATCTTTACCAAGACTCTGCAAAATGTGTTCACAAAACATTGTAAGTTCAGACATAATGCTGTCCAGCTATGAGCAGCACCTCCACTTCTTCTAAGAATTGAATTGTTAAAGGTTTATATAAAATTAAGAAAATAAAATTAAAAAATCACCCCACATATATTTGGGATAAATACTGATCAGTCTGTAGTTTGACCGGGTCACGACTACAGACAATACGTCACTTTACAGCAGGATGGAAGAATGCTTCTGCCTCCCGTCCACAAAGTACTCACGTTGAATTTTACGGTTGTTCCTGGCTGCTGTGCAGCGGAGAACCCAGAGCCTCCAAACAGGGAGGTTGCTCCACCGAAAGGGTTGGAGGCGGTGTTGGTCGCCCCAAACAGCCCGCCGCTGCTGGTGCTTGTCCCAAAGCCTGAAGGACACAAAGTGAAGCAGACTTTCGTTAGATAAACAAAGCAATGTGACAACTCAACAGAGCAATCTGTAGTTACGGAACATTGTTTTCTTAAACAGACATATTTCAAGCAAAAAGATGTTGCTTTTTGTAGTTTTATTTTGTACTACACACTACTTATACTATGACATATTTACACATGTGCTTAATTTCCCTGGTGCTCTTATCTTTTAGGTTTCTGATATTGACCTGTGCTCATGGATATTGTGATGAACCAAACTGAGTTAATACATTTTTCTCTAATGCGTCTAAAGCTGCAATTTGTACAGAAAAACAGTGACATAAAGAGGGTTCTCACTTCCGAAAGAGGTGGGTTTATTGGCCCCAAAAGCATTGTTCTGTTGGGAAAAGAGTCCCCCAGTTGTGCCCGTTGCATTGCTGCCAAACAGGCTTGTTGAAGTGCCGCTCGCTGCACCAAAACCAAAACCGGTGCTGGTGGAGGAAGTTGCTGGTTGACTGAATGTACTGGATCCAAACAGACCACCTGCTGAAAAGAGAGAAGGACAGATTCTAAAACATTTGTTTATAAATCTTGAAGAAGTTATTTTCTATATTAATATATATTTTTCTGCATGATATAACTGAACTGACTTTTAAATAACTACTCGATGCTTGAATAAAGAACAGAAGGTTTGATCAATCTAAACCTCAGTGCAGGACTGGATTCAGACAAGATTCGGGCTGATATCATCTCAGCAGGTGAAACTTTACCCAGACATTAAAATACAGACATTGGATTGTTTTATTAACAAAACGTAACCAGGCTTATTCTGTGTGGTGCCAAACAGTCCTCCAGCATTGGTGGTGGCCCCGAACGCAGACGTCCCAAAGCCTCCTGCCGTCCCAAAACCTGCATCTGTAGTGACAGAGTTCACGTGACGAGAGGCGACATGACAGACTGACTCAATGTTGCAACTTCATTCAGCAGGAATAAAACCTAGAATACTGAAACCTTAAATCTACATCACAGAAAAATGTCAAGTGCACATCAGTAATAATCAAATAGGAGAAGAAAGGGAGAAGTAGTTGTACGTTATTGCTTTCCTCATTTTGCCTTGGGGCCGGGCGGAAAGGCAAAAAAAATCTAATCTCTTCTGGTGGTCCGCCACAATATTTACATTTGCCACCACATAATTGATTTTCTATTTTTGAAGCTGGGCTTCCCATTGTCACTCACTCAGGACAGCCCACCCGTCACTGAATAGCATGGTGTTATATACTCCGATACAGTGGATGGCGGTGTGGTTTTTAGTCCTCTGGTAAAGCCAAAGAGAAAGAGGAGGAGGAGTAGCAATGAACGCTATTGGCTTGAACCGAACTTTGTCTGCAAAGACGACGACTGGCCCAATCGTCGAGATCAAGTCACAGGTAGGGCGCCGGCATCGAAGACAGTTTTCTTAGTTGCCAAACCGTGTAATTACATGGTTGCGTGATGCACTCAGGCCCAAAGACTTTTTCCCACAAGCTAACATTGTGAAAGAAGCATCTGTAAAACAGTCAGTATCGTTTTTGAGCCTCACAACCCCTGTGAAATGACCAGTTTTAGTGACAGAAATTGAGACATTTGCTCAAATAAAATTTGGAAAGTGTAGAAGAACAGCCCGATTACGCTATTTTACCTCAGTTAAAGATAGCTGGGCGCTAGACTGGAATTTAACCTGATGGGTCCCTGGCTGTGGTTGCGTTTATTTTTGCCAAGTGAAAGGCTCTTATATTTATCCATGTCGAGTAAAAATGTATAAGGCTCATCACCAAAATGTACATAAATTTGATCGTGATCAGGTTCGAGATTAATTAATGGCCCTGCCCCATTCTGGATCATTTCAAGAAGGACTGTTTGTACTGGTTAATGACAGCATGGACAGTTAAAGTCTCTGGACACCGGTCATACTTCTGGCCAGTTATCACTGCTTGTTGTGGTGTTGTGCTAAATTCAGGGTTTCACTGTATGACATAAAATATCAACTTCAATCTACGTAATGTGCCATTTCGCACGGGAAATGCCATGTTATCTTTATAATAGTTTTAATTTACAGTATATAATAATTTATAATTGGTATGGCTACTGTTTGGACCATCATCTGATGAGATGAATTAAGATGAGAAATGTCAAGATTTCGGTGTCTTAGGATCTTTGATACCTGCACCCTGAGCACCCTGAGCACTCAGTTCAAAGCACAGGTGTGAAGGCAATAAAGGCGGGTTGAGATCTGGTCAGTCTGGGTCACACATAGCTACAGTCTTTTAATAGTGTGTACATGAATGTCTGAACTGACATACTACTTGCGATCAGCTCACCAAAGTGCATGTTAAAGCAACATTTAAACTGCTTTTGCATAAGAGTTTTCCTCGAGGAAATGCATATGGATATTCAGATAATACATTTTGTGAATGATACAAAATTAGTACTTAGGTCCACAATTGGATAATTAGGTCAGTAATTCCCAAAATGTAAAGTTAAACAAATCAAATCAAATGACTTACTTTGTGCTCCAAAGGTCGATGAGGTGCCAAACCCCCCTGTTCCTCCACCGAAGGGAGTACCAAATGACTTGTTGAACATCTTGCCCTGCTAGCAGGACCGCATATGTCTTCTGTTTGAAGACAAACAACATACATAGCAAGTTAAACAAGTGCATTTCTATAGCAACGTCTGCTTTGTTCATATACTGCAGTCCAAAGCTGCAGGACAATAAAATCAACAGGCAAAATGTGTCATTAGAATAGTTTACATTCAGTCAAACTGACAATTATAGTGCAAGATTATACATCATTGCAGATTATAAAGACTGTAAAATTTGACAACTGTAATCATAATCATGTTTTATACAGCCCAGAATGGAAGACAGAATCCCCAAACAGATTAAATCCAAAATCAACATAATTTCACAATTTCTTTAACCCGTTTCACATTCTCAACCACAAACTGAGCTCAATTCAAAACAGTTCCATGGTAAGAAATTAATCACAATCAATCTACTGTTTCTTCTTTAATGTTTAAATTGTGTGTTCGGAAAAGGCTGAGAATTATTACAGCTAGAGGATTACACTACTTGTAGATGTGGGGATAGAGTAAACACCACCTACGTCCATACCGACTAGATCAATAGTTTAGATTTGTAGAATGTATCATTGTCTCTACTGAAGTGGGATTTCTAAGTTGGACCACACATCTGAAGTGCTGCTGTGGGCTGAAAAACACTTGAATGTGATATTTCATTAATGCTGGTTGATGTTTTGATAATCTTTCTTTCATAACTGATGCTATGGCCACCCTTCCCTCTACATATATTACCCCAAACACTATGCTACTAACTATATTCAAAATAGTAAAAAGTCAGGTTTTTAGGAACTGCTAGCTCTGTGTCTTCACGGTCTTTTAGACCAACTTTGAACTGAGGTGTCGAAGGTGTGGCTGTATGACGGTGACTGGATCAGGTGAACTATTTCAAAATCAAAGCAGGATGCCATGGTCGAAACTCTGGAAGCACAAAGTAAAGTTGTCGCGGAGGACAACCTCAGCCGACCCTCGCTCGGGGGTTACCTGACCCCGACTCCACGTGCAGCTAACCGGGCTTGCCATCAGTTAGAGCCGTTAATCCAAAACCCATCCCTAACGACAGGCCCTGGTAGGTGAGTTTAGTCTACATGGAAATCCAGTCCGTTCATTAGCAAGTCAAAGCCAGACAAAACCAGTTGTGAACCGCAAATCAACACACGCAGAGACAGCTAACACTGACATGCCCGTAGCATAATGTCCGCGTCAGCTAACAACATGACAACGTTAGCGCTACGATTTCAGCGCACAGACAGCTATCGACCAGTCCACTCCCCTTTCCTAATGGACAGAAAACGCTTTTAACCATTATACAAACATCCTGCTATGGGGCAGTTATTATTTAAATCACAGTTACTAGTTAGAAGTTACGTGTGTCAAGCTAATGTTAAGTTAGCAACTAGCTCTCCCGCTAACTACTTAGCGTTGCTACGTAAACGTTAGCAAAACAAAAAGCAAGACAGATAAAGAATACTTGATATTACAAACGTTTACCTTTAACTACTTTGCTATGGATGTTCGGTTTCTTTGTCGACCTTCCTCCTACAATGTTAAAGGTAAAGAGTCAAAAATATTCAGCGATAAAAGTATCTTTAGCTAAACATCGGCATAGCCGGATAGCTTTGTCAGCGAGGAGGGAAAACTGTCGACTAACGTCTCTGTCGTCACTACGCACTTTCAAACGTCATACGTCATGACGGCGACGTGACGAGTGCCGCATTTGAAAACCAAAACCTTTATTTCGTTAGTTATCGCTGAATTTCTTTCATATTTCTTTCATATGTCATATTGCATCAACGTGAATTTGATCATTATTATCCTAAAGAAGACCTTCGTCTGTATGTTTGTTTGTTTGACTTGTTTTTCTGAAGCTAGAAAGAATTAAGTAAATGTATGTCAATCATCATATCTACCAGTGTATTTGCATTTTTATAAGTTAGAAAATGATCGAACTAAACTAAACTAAGTGTACATGAAGGTACTATTGACCTACACTCTGCACGTATACACCAGAAGGTGGAGCGAGAGAACCACTATGGTTATGAAAATAGCTTCTATGTTTACGGGAAGACAAACATCCAACACAGGTATATCTGTATCTATTTTTTTATACATACATATGTATATGTATATATATATGTGTATATATATATATATACACATGTATATATATATACACATGTATATATATGTGTGTGTATATATATATATATATATATATATGTGTGTGTATTTATATAGAGAAAATAAGTCAACTTTAGTGCTTATTTTATGTTGAGTATTTCCACTTTCTGCTGCTTTATACTTCCATTCAACTACATTTTGAAAGCAAATAACGTACGTTTTACACACTACTGTCATTTGATAACTTTGGTTACTTTGTAACTTCTCTGATTGTATCAGTGCATTTTATCTTGAAATATCAGTGAATTATCTTGTTTTTTCGACAATCAGATAAAAAGAAAATACTGATTAATAAGATAATCAGAACAATGCTGAATATTGGATCCAGGCCGATAATCAGTCAACTTATTGTATACAATATTAACATACATTTAAATATGTGTGATTAACTTTTGCTTGTACTTTTATACTTAAGTAAATGTAATATTAGATACTTAAAGACTTTTTTTCACCATTCAAATGAATTTCACTTTTACCAAAGTAATATTTTTACATCACATCACACAATGTCCATCTTCGAGTAAACTGATGCTGTAAATTGTAAACAATTACAGCTAATGCATTACGTAATTATCTATTCTATTCTTTACAAACAATTGCATACTTTGTACATCAGTGATGCTTTTTGAGATCTACAACTTCACTGAATTACACTTTTATCAATTATGTGTAAATTATGTTTAGTAGATTGTTCATTGGTGAGTGGCCACTGTGGACCAAACCTTTATACTACAACATACTTTCTTTCTAAGTAAATTATAAATTGTCAAGAAAAGAGCCGTTTTTATGTAAGAGGAGGTCAGCACCTTTTGGATTCAGCTGGTGTTGGTGAATATCAACAGAGACGGGCGGCCTCTATAATCCAGACTCTTATCACCTCCAGGCAGGTGAGCAGTGAATGAACTACTTAGACATTAGAACTACAGATACAACAGTGCAGTAATACTCTTTTTCAAGTAGAAGTCATTAATTCAAAAGAAAGTTCTGTGTTTCCTTTAAAAGTAAATAAGTATACGGTTTATAAGAATTATAAGAAGGTGCTGGCCGAGCTGATTTAATTTATGTTATATACTGCTGGGTAGTTCAGTTATAATAGTACATCACAATTTATTTGCTTAGATTGTGTACTTAAATTTAAATCTGAGAAATATCTAGTAACT
This sequence comes from Diplodus sargus, assembly GCA_903131615.1. Taxonomy (NCBI): domain Eukaryota; kingdom Metazoa; phylum Chordata; class Actinopteri; order Spariformes; family Sparidae; genus Diplodus; species Diplodus sargus. The sequence goes on from CAEMYA010000091.1 coordinate 531,582, forward strand.
CAAATCATCAGATAAATGTAGTGAGTACATGATTTCCCTCTGAAACGTCGTAGAAGAGAAGTATAAATTAATTTAAAATAGATAATACTTTAAAATGTGAGTTTATGTTCTTAAAATCAAATCATGTTTATTGTCACATACACAATCATACACATTAAAATTTATACGGAAAATCTTTCTCTGCTTTTAACCAACGCTAAGCAGATTTAACTTAGCATGCATGTTTTTGATGGTGGCTGAGGACGGATGCAAACAACATGTAATCTGTGAAGACCATGAACAAAGCAAAATGCTTTTAATATATATATATGTATATATACATGAAATAATTCTGTTATTTGGTTGTCTTTTATTAAGAAAGTAACGCTTTTTCTTTATATGCTCTAATATTCCTTGAAATAGGAACCACACATTTTAGGATAGAATTCAATGTGAAATGAAACTTAAACTAATTGTTTTCAAACCATGATTTTGATTATCAGCTTCTGATGGTTGTCAGAATGATTATTTTGAAATGCATCTATAAGTCAACTTAATAAATACTGACAGAACTACAAATAAAATATCAAAAAGACAAATCTTTAGGCCAATTAATTTAAATGTCTTTTCTGCTTTATAAACAATGTTGGATATGCCGAAGACCCGTCTGAGGACAGCAGGAGTTGAACAAATATATAGACGGATTCATTCAATTCATGTATTTTAGGCCTCAGCCTTAACTGGGACGTGTCAGTCGACAGCATAAATAGTGCACAAGGACGGGTCTGATAGTCTGGTCTCTGAGTCCATAGATGAGAGCACTCAGACATCTGGGTAAAAGGATGATACACACATAGAAAACGTTCTGTATACGCAGGAGATCTATCCTCTTTACAACTTTTGAGACAGCTATCAGCATTGGGTTGTGTATAGTTGAGGAGAGACTGAGGCCCAGCTGCACCAGATGCAGCAGCAGTGTCTTACGAGCCTTTCGTGCTGAAGCTTTGTCTGTGGAAGCTGACCTGGCCACTACAATCACGCCAACATAGGAGGAAATTACTGTCATACCAGCTGATACAAACAGGAAACAAGTGTAGGCTTTATCATAATTATTAGATATTGCATCAAGAAACATAATAAATGTATTACAAAATTGTTTCATCTGCAGGCTCTCCAAGTTTTCAAATGGAAAATTTAACAGTAAGAAAACCCGAGTGAGGACATTGAGTGAACAAAAGGCCCAAACCACAACAATAGCCACTCCTGTGTTTCTGATGGTGATGATGGTAGCATGTCTCAGTGGGTAACACACAGCTACATATCTTTCCAGAGACATCACCACCAGCGTGAGAGGAGAGACTTCATTTGTGAGATTGGCGAGCATGACTAGAAGTCCACACACAGGATATGTTAGTAGCATTCTACAGGAAGACAGTATGTAGAGTAACTGACTCAGTGCCATCTGTACAGTGTCTGCAAAAAGGAGGTTATACAGAAGAATGTAACGGGAGGTCTCACGAAACACAGATTTACTCCTCAAGGAGAACAACATGGTGCCATTAATGAAGAGAAATATACAGCAGGGTACAGTCGTCAGAGTCGAAAGCATCACCCTCTCCAGAAATCCCAAGCCAATAGTGATATTGTTCTGAGATGGAGTTGCATAGGACATCTCAGACAAACATTTATGACATGACAATATGAACCTGTCGACGTTATTGGAACACAAAAGCCCAATAAATGTCTTCCTGTTTGTTTTCTGAGAACAGTGAAAAGAAAATGAAAAAGTATTTTAAGCACAGATTCCTGTTGATTCCTGTCCACAACCCCAAATCATCCACAAACATCTTCCCTCATTGGCAGATTAGAGTCTCTGCCTGTTATCAGTGTGATCGCAGCAGGTCCAACCTGCAGTCACTTCTTGTATTTCAACTTTGACCTGACGACAACACAACACGTCACACCATCACACGTCAGCATGGTTAACAGCAATACATGATGTAATCCGTTGTCTATTTCTCTTGCATCTTATTTTCCATTTACCTTTAATGCCACAATACCTCAGTATCTTATTTTATAACTGCTTAAGCATTTTTTTTGCATATTGTATATAGTACTGTATCCATCTATCTATCTATCTATCTATCTATCTATCTATCTATCTTACAATAGTTGCTTGACACCCAGTTTTATGGTGACTACTGTACCCCCAAACCCACCCATAGTCCCAACATCCCACAATCAAAAGGAAGATAAATAAATAAATACATACATAGATTAAAAAATGTGTTCATACATGTAGGCCTTTATTTGGCTCAAGGAATATCTGTATCCTCTTCCATCTCACCTCAAGATAAATTTCTAATCCTGTGATTTATTATTTCCATTTTATATACTTCATAAATCAAGTCCTTCCATTTGCTTAGTTGAGGTGCTACTGGTTTCAGCCAGTTTTTTTTTTTATCTGCTTAAGTGCAGTTCCTCATAATATATGAAAAAGATACTTATCGGTCTGCAGGGAGAGAGGCTGCGGTGCTCTGCCAAGGAGTATTTGCTCGGGCCCCCAAAAAAGTGGGCATTGAAATATGGAATCCATAGCTTCACATGCCTCACTCCAGTATTGCTGCAGAAGATTGTGATTTCTAAGGTGTAAACTTAGTGAGAGTATAAGCAAGTAAACTTGATCTGTATGATATGTGGCCTATGGTAAAAAGCTCATTAAATTATAATAAAAACTTAAAATTTTTAATTTTTTCAGTAAATCAAAATTACCTTTAAAGTTTTTTATGATTTAATATTTACAATTAAAAAAGTAACAGAATCAGAATTGATTAAAGCTTTTTATTCTTCAGTTATCTGACTCTATTTCTATCTGCTGTTGTCCAGAATTTGTTTTCTCACTGACATGTGTAACATTACCAACTCCAACCTGCAGTGCTTGGCGGCTTTGCAGGAAACACAGTTCTTGCAGCATGGCAACATCATTTGACTGGGGAACAGATTTTCATACAGTATCAGAACAAATCTTCCATCACGTCAGTGATATCACATAATAGACTCTTAGTTTGCACATCATAGCCTCAGGCATACATTTACATAGAATAACTATTTTCTTGAAATAAAAAATAGTTCTTTATCTTAGTCTGATTTGAAGGCTCCAGTAATCCTAGTCTCTGAAAGCCCAGAGAACAGATTTGAACATTTTTACACCCCCAACGTCCGATTGAGTTTGTGCAAGTACTGCACAGCAGTGATTTGTATTTCCACCACAACTGGTCTACTTGCCTGGAGGTGCGTCTTAAAACAATGGTGTGCTTGTCCTGATCCCTGTAGTTCTATCGAAGAATCACCACTGACAAAGTGCATCCACTAATTCAGTTACAAACACATTTCATTCACTCGGACTTCTTCACAATAAAGGCCCCCAGTTACTTAGTAATTTAAAAGCTTTTATTATCAATCAGCAATACAGAAAATGTTGTGTTTTCAGTAGCAGTAACTAAACTGACTCCTGAAAGTGAACACAATGAAATAGTAAGACACAGCAGATGTTTGAAAGAAAGAATAAGACGAGAGAAACTAAAGCGATTCAGTTAGAAGCAACATCACTGCGGCCCTCTTGGAGATACGGCAGCCACAGCTTGACTACCACGAGGAGGGTCTATCGTTGGTGTGGCACCAGTAAAACTGGTGATGCAAAAAGAAATCAGCTTAATGTATGATTAAGTTTGAGTAAACAACTACGACAGAAGTGGCTGTTTTCTATGGAGATTAGTTAAGTTTTTAGTTTTTTAGTATTTGTCAGGACAACTGAGACAAAGTGAGCTCTTCCTCTGAAAGCAGAGATTGTACAAGAGGACAGGTCTGATGGTCTGGTCTCTAACACCATAGATGAGAGAACTCAGACATCTCGGAAGGATAATAAAACAAACATAAAACACAGTATGGATACGCACAATTTTTATCCTGTCGATGTTTTGGGAGATATAGTCGAGTAGGCGATTGTGTATAGTTGCAGAGAGACTGAGGCCCAGCTGCACCAGATGCAGCAGCAGTGTGTTATGAGCTTTTCGGGCTGAAGCTTTGTCTGTGGAGGCTGACCTGGCTGCTATGATCACACTAATATAGGAGAAACTGACTGTCACACCAGATGCAAGAAACAGAAAATAAGTAAAGGATTTTTCATATTGATCAGAAATTGAATCAAACATCATGCTTGCTTTGCCACAGTAGTCTGTCATCTGCAGGTTCTGTAGGTTCTCCGATGAAACGTTTAACACAAGAAGAACTTGAATTACGACATTTAGTGAGCTGAAGGCCCAAACCACAACTATAGCCATCTCTGTGTTTCTGATGGTGATGATAGTAGCATGCCTTAATGGGTAACACACAGCTACATATCTTTCCAGAGACATTACTACTAGTGTGAGAGGAGAGATCACAGTTGTGAGACTGCCAAGCATGATGAGAAAACCACACAGAGGATATGTCAGTGTAATTCTAGAGGCAGCTAGTATGTAAGTTAACTGGCTCAGTGCCAACAGTACAGTGTCTGCAAAAAGGAGGTTAAATAGAAGAATGTAACGAGAAGTCTCACAAAACACAGGTTTACTCCTCAAGGTGAAAATTAAAGTCCCATTAATAAAGTGGAATGCGCAACACGGTACCATAGTCACAGTGGAAAAAAACAGTAATCTCAGCAACCCCTGATACTGCAAGCCAACAGTGAAGTTCATCTGAGACTGATCTGTACATGACATCTTCAAGTGAAACTTACTCAATGAGCAAAAAAGCACAATGAATTCTGTCCAGTTTATTTTGGTAAAGGCTGAAGATCCAAACACATCCACAAACACACTTTCCTGTGCAGAGACGTAGCAGGTTAGAGGTCATGAACAGGCAGAGCTGTTCTACAAGGTTTCCCAAACCTCCTGTACTGTTTATGATCTCTGTCCTCACACCAAGTCCACGTGACACAATCAAGTCATAAGAGATCTTTGAGAAATAATGAGGAAGCTGGTAGATTTTTTTTTTTGTTTCCTCGCAGCTTCCATATTGTCAATCTACTTCCTGGAGATAGAGGGAGTCTGAATTTGATCCAAACCTTCTGTTCTCTTTACCCATTTACTCAAATCACTATAGGAAACATTACTGATTATACTTTTAATAAAACAAATGTGTAATGCATTGTTAGCCAACTTTGTTAAATTTCCTGTGAAGATAAATATAAATGCATGAGCAGACTAAGTAGATGGTGAGTTGTTAAAGGACAATATACTTTCTCTCTCCTTCTTCTCTCTCTCTCTCTCTCTCTCTCTCTCTATATATATATATATATATATATATATATATATATATATACACACACACACACATATATACACATGCATATATACATATATACTGTATAATTAGAAAATATATACATACATACACACAAACACACACACACACACATATACACATACAGTCCCTGAAAAAGTCTTGTCGCTTATCGAAGTTGTAGGAACAACAAATAAAAAATTGACCTATAGTTGATCAATTGGAATCAGACATGGCTTATTATACCAAAAAAAGTCGTAAGTAAACATTCTCAGGTGTGTATAAAAAGAACCCCAGCACACTAGACCTTCATGTTAAGTGCAACCTGAGCTCTGACAAAAAGCCTGTTATGCGCGCCCGCCCTTTCTCCTTTCCTCTTCTCACCAGTGCGTCTGATGAGGATGATTGTTCTGCTTCCTTGTGGCCTATCTCTCTCTCTCTGCTCTGCTCTTCCTCTCAGGCTCTCGTGCTCTTGGGTCACAGGCAGTCTGCTTTGAGCGTGGAGGTCTGGTAGCTCTGTTTTCATTGCTTAAAGGTCCCATATTATACTGTTTTTCATCAATTTCACACAGCTGTCAGAAGTCCAAAAACTCTGTATTCGATATGCATTGCCCCAAACCCATGCATGGTCCTGAATTCCAGGGGCTCTATCTTGCACTTAGCGCAATTGACTTTGTACACTGGCGCCTGTGTAATTTCTATTTTGCATTTGGCGCACATTGGAATTTTCCCTCGCAGACGCAAATTAGGGAATGACTTTGCGCTCCAGGGGGGGTTCAGCGAAAAGAGGAGGCGTGTTCCGGCCCAAACGTTCACTGGTGCTATTTTGCTGTTTCAGAAAACACTTCCGCAACAGACCAGGAAAAACCTGGTCTAAAGTCAGTGGCGCTTATTCAGATGCAGTATTTTAAGGGCGCATGCCTGGCCAATGTAGCGTGTGCTTAACGTGCATACACTTTGCTTCTCTCATCTACAAGGAAGCAGTTCCCATTTTTGCAAACCATACATAATTACAAGGAAAAATATTACCACACGAGGGAAATCATTGCAGTGTTCAGGAAGATGTGAAAAATAGGCATAAATCTAGCGTACAGTTACCCTAAATATTTAGGCTAATTGTAGTAATGACGGATCAAACTAACCTGTTTGACCACTAGTAACAAGACACATAGGCAAGGACCCCAACAAAGTGGGTTGTTCGTCAAAAACCAGGAAACAAAATTCTGAAGACTGCGAAATCACCTTTACCGTCATGTAAGTTCATTAAAAACCTTACTCTTCAATTTACCAGTTAAGTTGCACTTGCTCATATTTTTTTCTATTGCACAGTGAGATGGAATACGTCTTAGGACGAAGACTTAGACGCGGGAGGGAGAGGGTCTACTGGCCCAGACAGACCTATCTCTCGCTCAGTGAGGAGGAATGTAGGCGTAAGCTACGCCTGACCCGTCAGGCTGTGACAGATGTCTGCCATCTCCTGGCAGATGAGCTGGGGACTGATGCACCCTGTCCCTATGCCCTCCCCGTTGCAGTGAAAGTTACAGCAGCGCTGTATTTCTATGTGTCGTTCCAGCACCCCTTAGCACCATTGGAGGCATTTCGCAATCTGCCATAAGTTCAGCTATACATGCAGTTACATCAGGTCTAGTCCAACATGCTGGGGAATATATCCAATTCCCCGGCACACCTGACAGCCAGGAAAGAACGGAGCAGGCATTTTGGGTGTGGGTTCCCTGGTGTCCTTGGTGCGATTGACTGCACCCATGTGCTGCTACGTGCTCCATCAGAAAACACACTGATATATATCAACCGCAAGGGAACCCATTCGATCAATATACAGGTAATTTGCGATGCTACTTGTAAAATCACCCATGTCTTTGCGAATTACCCTGGCTCAAGCCACGACTCATTCATACTGGCAAACTGTGCCATTCCTGCCATCTTCGAGGGGAATCCCCCCTTGGATGGGTGGCTGTTAGGGGACAACGGCTATCCGTTAAAGACATGGCTGATGACACCGTTTATTATGCCAGCAACAGTGCGTGAAATGCTATATAATCGAAAACACACAGAAACACGCAGTGTAATTGAACGAACATTCAGCATACTGAAAATGCGCTTCAGGTGTTTGGATAAGTCAGGAGGCACTTTATAGTACAGTCCTCAAAAAGTCGCAGCATTCTTTGTGACATGTTGTGTTACACAACATTTCCATGAATCGTGGATGTGTTGATGACATAAATGAGGAAATATTACAGGACTTCAGGAGACGTGATGTTGAACTGCATGTGCCGATGCCATTTAACCCAAATACCCCAGCAGCAGCATGGGAGAGGAGAGCTTATTTGACAGAAGAGCTGCATCATCTATAGCGAGGGAAGCAAAATAATCTCGGTCTAATGTTAGACTACATTGCAAAAAATTACCACGCATTCATGACCTCGTGATTCAGTGAGAGTGAGCCCAAAACATCAGAAAGGATGTCTTTGTTACATTTCTTTATTTACAATTTGTCAAACCGAAAAATCAAGCTGTTCGTAAATGAAAAAAAAATGAAACGATTTAAACAGAAGAACTAATTCTTTTTCCCTCTGATAGGCTGGCGATGCGCCCACCGTAGCCGTGAGGGTCTGGGAGTGGCAGTGCGCGATGTGCTTCTTGTGGAGTGGTGTAACGAAGCGCATTTCATCATTTCACGATGATGATGATGATGGTGAAGATGATGATGAAGTGCTAGGTGAGATGACCAGCCAAAATTTCAGGCCAGGAAGAGCATCCCTAGCCCACAGGGAGCCCAAACTGCTTCCGTTGTCCGCAGAGGATGACATTGAACATTTTCTGACCACATTTAAAAGAATGGCCTATGTTTGTCGCTTGCCCAAAGATGGATGGGCCGTGCACCTTGTTCCCCTACTCACTGGCAAAGCTCGTAGTGCCTATGTTCTGATGGACATTAAAGACTCTGAAAACTACGATAAAGTTAAAGGGGCAATTCTGACAAAATATGAGGTAACTCCAGATACCTACCAAAGACGATTCCGGTCCCTGAAGATTGATCCAGGTGATACTCCACGAGAACAGTATGTTCGGCTGAAAGATTTGTTCTCCAAATGGGTGAAGCCAGAAAATTCAACTGTAAAGGAAATATCAGAGACTATTATCCTGGAACAGTTCCTGAGCATGGTCCATCCAGAGCTGGAGATATGGATAAAAGAACATGACGCCAAGACAGCAGAAGATGCAGCTCACCCGGCAGAGGTCTTCATGTCGGCCAGAAGAGGGAGCCCAGAGAAAAGTGGAGTGAGGACAGGTCAAGGATAGGATGCATTCATGGAGATGAACATGTTTACCACACAACTGAGGTCTATCTGACAGCAGGAGGCCAGACGGATCTTCAGTCTGTAGCTTTAGTGCCAACACTGCCATATCCAGTTGTTCTAGGCAACGACGTGCCCACTCTCTATGACCTGGTGCAGCAGGCAGATTGTGAGAGGGACATGAGGGCTGATGAGGTTCAGAGGTCACAGGCAGAGTGTGAGTCTGACAGGTGTGGAGATGAGGCTGAGAGTTCAGAAACAGTCAAACCCTGTAATGTCACCACAAGTGCACAGAGTGTAAAGGGAGTCTCAGGGAGTTGCCTTTTTTGGGGGGGAAGACTGGGAGGCAGGCCCGGTAAAACCATCAAAGCCAAAAGCACGAAGAAGAAGAGAAAAGTTGCTCGGTGCCCCTAGGAAAGAGTCAGAATGCCCAACCAAACCCCCTGGTATGCCAGAATTTCCCCCAGATTTAGGGACGTTGCAAAAACAGACTCCACACTGAAACAGTGATTCGAAAAGGTGACAGAGTTTGAGGGGGTTAAGCAGGGTAACTCCAGCTGGATAGATTAGGCTACCTATGTGATTAAAGAGGGACTGTTGTATCAGCGGAAGGGAAAGACTGAGGTTTTAGTACTTCCACAGCAGTTCAGGCATAAAGTCATGGAGCTTGGTCATTCCATCCCATGGGCCGGTCACATGGCTTTCCAGAAGACCCTGAATAGAATTGGAGGTCGGTTTGTTTGGCCAGGGATGTATAGCCAAGTCTCCCAGCTGCAGTCTTTACCAATCATAGACACCCCTTTTGAGAGAATAGGCATGGACATTGTGGGACCCTTAGAGAGAAGCTCCTCAGGTCATCGCTACATATTAATCATTTGTGATTATGCAACCCGATACCCTGAAGCTTTTCCTCTCAAATCCATCAAGGCCCGACAGGTAGCAAACTGCCTCTTATAGTTGTTTTCCAGGGTAGGCATCCCTAAGGAGGTCCTCACAGACTGTGGGACAAATTTTTTGTCAAAACTATTGCGGCAGGTGTATCAAGTGTTAGGAGTGAAGGGCATTAAGACCACCCCTTACCACCCCCAGACGGACGGTCTGGTTGAACGCTACAACCAAACACTGAAAAGCATGCTGCGCAAGTTTGTCTCACATACAGGTGCTGATTGGGACCAGTGGCTGCCATACCTGTTGTTTGCCTACCGGGAAGTCCCACAAGCGTCAACAGGATTTTCACCATTTGAACTGTTGTATGGCCGCCAAGTGAGGGGGCTGTTGGACCTGCTAAAAGACTACTGGGAAAGCCCAAAGCCAGAAAGAGACAGTGTGGTGGCATATGTTGTCAAAATGAGAGAGAAACTGGAGGAAATGACAGCACTGGTACAGGAGAACATTAGGTCGGCTCCGCAAAACCAGAAGGCCTGGTACGATCGGAAGACCAGGGAGAGGGTCTTCAATCCTGGCCAAAAGGTGCTGTTACTGTTGCCAACTAGTGACAGCAAGTTGCTGACAAAATGGCATGGGCCATATGAAGTCTCAAAACAAGTGGGTAAGGTGTCTTATGAACTGTATATGCCAGAAAAGCGGCAAAAGTACCAGAACTTCCATGTCAATCTGCTTAAAGAGTTCCAGGTGCGGCCGGAGCCTGTGGTCCAGCAGTTGTTTCTGCGGGCTGTTCAGGATGAAGACACAAATGAGAATTTTTTTCCAACAAACACCACTGTAGCAGAACCCCTTGAGGTTGATGTGTCACATCTGTCTCCCACACAGCAGGCGGAGGTCAAGCCCCTACTTGACCCAGAACTTTTCAAAGAAATACCAGGATTCACCTCTTTGGTCCAACACAAGATTCGGCTGATGGAAAATGTTCCAGTCCGGCAAAAAAGCTACAAGATCCCTGAGCGATTGATTCCTGTTCTGCAGAAGGAGATCAAGCTGATGTTGGAGCTGGGGATAATCAAGGTCTCCTGTAGTGAGTGGTGTAGTCCTATTGTGCTTGTGCCAAAGAAAGATGGATCTCTTAAATTCTGCATTGACTTCAGATACCTGAATGCAGTTTCCAGTTTTGACCCTTACCCCATGCCCCGAATCGACGATCTGGTGGAGAGAGTGGGCAGAGCTCAGTACATCACAACACTGGACCTGAGCAAAGGCTACTGGCAGTTAGCCTTGGCACCAGAGGCTAGGGAACTGACTGCTTTCAGGACCCCTTTTGGGATGTATCAGTTCGAGGTCATGCCATTTGGGCTCCAGGGGGTGCCAGCCACATTCCAAAGACTGATGGACCATGTGCTGAGGGATGTTGGTGACTTTTCGGCAGCATATTTGGATGACGTGGTTGTTTTCAGTCAGTCTTGGGAGGAGCACAGGTTTCACCTACAACAAGTCCTACAGAGAATCCGAGCAGCTGGCCTGACAATCAACCCTCACAAGTGTGCTGTGGCCCAAAGAGAAGTAGAGTACCTGGGTAACATCATTGGTTTCGGGAAGATCAAGCCACAACTGGGGAAGGTGGAGGCCATCCATTCTTTCCCAGTCCTCACCACTAAGAGGAAGGTTAAAAGTTTATGGGCCTGGTGGGTTGGTACAGGAAGTTTGTGCATCACTTTGCAGACAGGTCGGTGGCATTGAATGACCTGACCAAAGCCTCAGCAGCCAACAAAGTGCGATGGACAGGGGAGTGTGACAGAGCCTTCCAAGACCTCAAAGATGCCGTCTGCACTCACTCGGTGCTCCACAGTCCAGACTTCGACAAGCCGTTCACCCTGCAGACAGATGCTTCTGGAGTGGGCCTGGGAGCGGTGCTGCTGCAGGAGGTGGAGGGAGAGCGCAGACCTGTGGTGTTCTTGAGTCAGAAACTGCTGGACAGGGAGACAAGATACTCGACGGTAGAGAAGGAGTGCTTGGCTATGAAGTGGGCGATCAACGCCCTCAGATACTATCTGCTGGGAAGACATTTTTTCTTGGAGACTGACCACCGAGCTTTGCAGTGGCTGCATCACATGAGGGATGCCAACATGCGTATTGCTGGGTGGTACCTGGCCCTGCAGCCTTACGACTTCACTGTTCATTATAGGTCAGGGAATTCCAATGTGGTGGCAGACTGTCTGTCGAGGATGTCTGAGGGCTGAGGTACTGTTCTCCTTCAGGAGAGGGGGGAGGAAATGTAACGAAGCGCATTTCGTCACTGGTACATTTTGCACATGTGGATAATTATGTTCTTTTGCACATTAACTTGGAAGGTACAGTATTGACGGCACTTTGCACTTTAGTCACGATAGCACTTTATTTGCCAAAGTTTGCACGGTAAATTTTGCACATTGCGTATTTGCACAGTTCATACAGATATTTACAGTACTCTTTTTTATTGAATATTTATTGAGTTATTTATTAGACCTTGTGGGGATTGCATGTCTTCGGGCAGGTGCGGCACTCGGCACTCGGCTCCGCCTGCAAGAGAGTAGAGCTAAGTTGAGCTCCGATGGAAAGACTGTGTGTAATTGAGATGATAACAGTGTGAAGCATGTGAGTTTATTGGTAAATATGTGTGGTGCAATATCGGATGGGATAAGTGTGAATGCTGTACGTGTACGAAGTTGTTTGTGTGAACAAACAACTTCTGTCCGGTCCTGTGTCTGCTCCAGGGTGTGCGGCCAAAAGAGTCCCTTGGGGGCACGGGCACCGGGATAAACGTTCCGGGAGAGACCAAGTGGCCGGATAGGAAGGGGGGGGATTTCAAATGTTTGGTGGTTCTGTTTATTTATTGTAAGTGTATTTTATAGATTTATTGGCAGGGGCATATCAGGAACAGAAGAGTGGTGAAGAGTTTGTGCTAAAGGTAAAAGAGGAAAGTGTGACTTGGTTAAATAGCCATTTGATCATATATTGAGTTTACCGTGGTCGTGGAAGAGTCCAGTCATGGGTAATTGGTAGCACAGTATATAAGGCACCATTTTACCAACTGTCTGTGTTGCTGGTTAAACCTATGACGCTCATAGCATTTCATCTGTTGCCTATTATCTCAGTTAAGTAAATAAAAAATGTAAAATTGGGAAACCTGACCATCTCCTCGACTTTTCTTCGGCATCATCCAGCTGCTCACCGGTTGCCTTTCACAAGCGGGTGGACGGAGATGGAGTCGGGGGAGGAGGAAGAACAGGTGCAGGTGGTGCGTTTGGAGGCCCACGCTCCATGGCTGCAGCAATCCTCTCCAGGCTTGAGGCGATGCCCCTGAGAGGCCGCAGCAACATTGCCACACGGTCAAGACGGGCATTAATACCTCGCCTCATCCCGGACAGCTCCCGCTCCAGCATGTCAAACCCGGTTTGCTGGAGCTGCAGGAACGGGGGTGGTCCTCCGGTCTGACAATGCTGCCACTGCGTGTAGTCGGTCTGGATCCTCTGCTGCGCCTTGCTGTTTGCGCTGCTCCCTCCAAAGTTGGCCCGTGCGCACTGCTCGGCCCGTGCACACTGCTTCCGAGCCCAGCGTCTTCTTCCTGCGAAGCTGCGTGACATTGTTTTGATTTATTGTATGGCTGTCTTACATTTATTTCATGACAATAATGATTAAAACGATTTTCATGAGAAATCTCTATGTATGTAAACTTGATTTGTAAGTGTACCTTGGGGTTGGACAGCTGTATTGGGTTCGGTGCCAATTTCCAAGCCCCCAAATCCCTCAACGCTTTCAGCGTTTTTGTAGAGGCAGATCCACCTTCAGTTATACGCCGTGTCCGATTGTTTTCAGCAAGCTTGGACTTCCCCCGTCTTCTCACGTCGTTGTAAGGCTTGCGGCACTGTCGCGATGTCCTGGGGATGCCAGCTGCAGAAACAATTGTGGCAATTTCCTCCCACACCTGTTTAACCAAGGCTAATTTGGGTGGGTTTCTCCCATCCCCATACAAGGCCACTTCTCGGTCTTTTACGGCCCTTACGAGAGCGTCAGTCTGCTCGGCTGTGAAGCGCTCCTGGTGTGCGCCCAGCAAATTCGCCATTATAATAGCAATCCACCATGGAACAAGCGCGCCTGCTTTTAAAGGGAATGTGAGATGACGCTCTGATTGGTTTATTGCACGTTAGGCCCAAACCACACCTATGACTAATGTAGCTACTTCAGACCAACCCTTTTTAGATTTGCGCCAGGCGCAAGAGTCATTTATCTCGCCGGCATAATAGCAACAGCGCCTGAGATCCGCCCACAAAGCTACTTGCGTTTTGCGTTTGATACTGCATTTCAGATCGTTAAGATAGAGCCCCAGCTGTCTAAAAGTTGCTCTACAGAGCTCTATTCAGAGCATTCTTTTTCTGTGCCTGCACCTTTAAATGCAAATGAGCTCTGTCTGTCAACGCCTACTTGGAGAGCCCTGCCTGCTACTTCATTCTCAGGGAGAGGATTCCCCTTGCGTTAGCAGTAGCATGCGCTAATGTTTACGGTGAATATAACGCTATGGCTCGCAGAGATTTTTTCGTTCAACCGAAGCAGTCTGACCCAGAATCAGACCCAGAAGGAGAGGCTCCTGAAGAAGTACAGACTCTGTGGCTGCAGCAGGACGTTTCAGAATGGTTACCGCAGCCGGCACATTGTCTTTAAAAATGAAGCGTAACAACTGTCTCTTCTGTTGTTCTGTAGCTGGGACAGAATATAGGCACTGTTGTTGATTTTTATAACCAACAACAGAGCTACTTGCGTGTCCAGCTTTGAGCGACGACATTGCAATACGCTGCTGTCTCACTGCTGGACACAGCGAACTTCACCTCGGGGATGAACGCCCCCCTCTCGGATATCTCCTATCACTGCGCAGAGGTCGGCCTATGATAATGACTCCTTTCGTTACGTAACGAAAGGAGCTGAATCTGAACAGCTTGTAGGAGTGCTGTTTTACCAGTGGGTGGGCTGCAGAGACCATGCAGGAATCACTTGTTTTCATCATTCTGGGAGTTGGCAGGCTCAGGGAGGACCAGCTTATATATGTAGAGACCGGAGAAAACGGGTTTTTCATGATATGGGACCTTTAAGTTTGGTAGTTAAGGTTATTTCTATCTTAGTTTAGGGAGGGATGTCTGGGTCCTACTGTCCATGGTGTGGCTTAATCCATTTTTGGTTGATTTATTTAGTTTGTTAATAAAATCTTGTGTTTAAATATATATTCGGGTTGTGCCTCCTTTTTAATATGTTTCTGGCCACAGTGTGAGCCATCTTTTCGATGTGACCGTAACAAAGCCAAAGATTCAACCACAGACCAAAGCGCTGATGATCAAGTGCCTGAAGACCAAGTCTGCTGCTGAGGTGACAGACATCTTCAATGTATCCAAACATCAAGTGGAGAGGATAAAAAAAAAGATTTGAAGAAACTGGTGATGTTCATGACAAGCCTAGGTCAGGCAGACCCTGTAAGACAACTGTTCGAGAGGATGGTTTGTTGCTTCAACTGCATCAGAGCTACATGAGAACTGGTCACCAGCAACCCCTGTATCTACAAGAACAGTTTGTTGAATCCTCTCACGCAGTGGTCTCCGTGGCCAAATTACTGCTCACAAACCATCATTAAACAGAAAACAACAAAAATAATTGTGTTGCATTTGCCAAGGCCCACAGCTTCATTATCCATTGTACTGCATCCCAATCCAAATCCTGCAGAAGACCTGCATGGATCCAAGACTCACCCAGAAAACAGACAGGTTTGGTGGAGGAAAAATCATGGTTTGGCGTTACATCCACTGTTGGGGTGTGCAAGAGATCTGCAGAGTGGATGGTGTTATGCCCTGGTCCAGGGGGCCTAGGACACAACATGAAAAAGCCCCATCTTCCCCAAGTCCCAAGTGACCACAACACTGATTTAGTAGAATACTAAGAAAAAGGATTTATTTACAACAAAATATTTGAAGTTACAAAAATAGATAACAATATATATAAGCTGAGCTATAGGCTTCAGGGTGGACGAAGGCCAAAATAACAAACAAAAGGTTCCTGTCTAGGAAATAATAAACCTTACCTAACCAAACTTAAGAACAAACAAATGACACAAGACTTACATCCCTAACTAAATAAACAGGAAAAAACATTGTTAACAAAACTGGCAGTCCACCCTTACTACTCAAAATAAACTAAACTACCCAAAAGGCCTACAGAGCTGAAGTGTGGCCAGTTGGGAGATGAGCAGGATGAGGAATGCTTGCTGCCATCAGATGTCTGCCATCTTGGCTCTTTATATACCAGGTGGTGGTGAAGGCCGCCAATCAGGAGCCAGGGCCTGGAACCACTCCACCAATCATGGGACGGCTATGGCACACACCTATTTGCATCGACGACTGAAGGCAGACAAAAAACACAGGGCACACACAGCAGCTTGGCTAACAAAAAAATGACTACAGTCATAACAATGGCAACATCAACAACCTGAAGTATCAAGAAATTCTTGCTTTTCATTACATTCCAAACCACAAGAGAGGGCAAATTCTTCAGCAGGATGGCACTCCGTCTTATACTTAAGCCTCCACATCAAAGTCATGCACGATACACGAGTCATACACGATATTAATTCTTTTTCCCAAGGCACCATGTCTTTATGTTCTGATGTTATTGGAGCATGTTTGTGTATTCAAAATAAAGTATAATTTCTATCGTACATTATTTTTTTACTTCTCCAAGCAAAATCTGAACTTTCTGTCCTAATTAAATGATAAGTTCTCAATGAATGATTTTATATAAGCCATTTCTGGGTTAGGGTTCTGATTCCAGCTGATCAACTACAAGTCAAGTTATTATTTGTTTTTCCTACAACTTGGATAAGCCACAAGACTTTTGTCAGGGACTGTATATACCCACACACCCACACCACTGTCCAAGGAAGGAACAGTGGTCAATGGGCGGCAGGGTCATGGGCGGCCAAGGCTCATTGATGCACGTGGAGGGACAGCTTATGTTGTCTTAGTTAAGGTCAGGGTGTCAAAAAAACATCTCCAACAATGTAAATTTTGCATTTTGAAATAACATAACTGACCGAATGACTCATAAGGAAAATCAATAGAAACATTGTTAAGAATCTTTTATGTTCATGACCGGTGTCATGTCAGCATTATGCACACCCCTTTGAATAAAGTATCACCAATATGTAGTTTTATGTTCTTTGATGATATAAGTGCTTCTTTCATGTTGTTGTTTCCTTTAATCACAAATAATGTAAACTGACACATAAACCTGTTTGGTGTAGCAAAAAAACTTTAATTTAAAAATAATAAATCTGTCATGCCACACTGAACTATAACATGTGATCAATTAAAACTGATTACTCCACACAACGATTTGATGTATTTAGACAGCTGAATGCAGCCTCAGTGAATTTCAAGCAGTCCAATTTCTGTCCTGCTCAATCACAACAGCTAATAAAAAAGACTGGACAAAGCTTTATTCCTTAGCCTGGGGGATTGTTTCATTTGACAGCAGAGATAGTACATGAGGACCGGTCGGATGGTTCGATCTCTTATTCCATAAATGAGAGAACTCAAACATCTGGGGAAGAGCGAAACACACACATACAAAATAACCTGAATATGCCCGCGTTTCATCATTGTTGCATTTTTTGAGATAGCTGTGAGCATTGGCCTGTATATAGTTGAGGAGAGACTGAGGCCCAGCTGCACCAGATGCAGCAGCAGTGTGTTTCGAGCCTTACAGGCTGAAGCTTTGTCTGTGGAAGCTGACCTGGCTGCAACCATCACAACAATATAGGAGGAAAAGACTGCCATACCAGCTGATACAAACAAGACACAAGTGTAGGCTTTATCATAAAGATCAGACATTGGCCCAGGAAACATAGCTACTATAGAACAGAAATCTTTCATCTGCAGGTCCTCAAATGGAAAATGTATCAGCAGAAGAAGTCTAGTGAGGACATTTAGTGAACTGAAGGTCCAAACCACACTGATAGCCACCCCTGTGTTTCTGATGGTGATGATGGTAGCATGCCTCAGTGGGTAACACACAGCTACGTATCTTTCCAGAGACATCACCACCAATGTGAGAGGAGAGACTCCACTTGTGAGATTGGTGAGCATGACAAGGACACCACACACAGGATATGTTAGACTTATGCTACAACAAGCTAGTATAAACAGTACCTGGCTCAGTGCCAACAGTACAGTGTCTGCAAAAAGGAGGTTAAACAGAAGAATGTAACGGGAGGTCTCACAAAACACAGGTTTACTCCTCAAGGTGAAAATTAAAGTCCCATTAATAAAGAGGAATGCCCAACATGGTAGCGTAGTCACAGTGGATAAAAACAGAAATCCCATTAACCGCTGATACTGCACGCCAACAGTGAAGTTCATCTGAGACTGATCTGTATATGACATCTTCAAGTGATACTTACTTAAGGAGCAAAAAAGCACAATGAATTCTGTCCAATTTATTTTGGTAAAGGCTGAAGATCCAAACACATCCACAAACACACTTTCCTGTGCAGAGAGGTAGCAGGTTAGAGGCCATGAACAGGCAGAGCTGTTCTACAAGGTTTCCCAAACCTCATGTACTGTTTATGATCTCTGTCCTCACACCAAGTCCACGTGACACAATCAAGTCATAAGAGACCTTTGAGAAATAATGAGGAAGCTGGTAGATTTCTTTTGTTTTGTTTCCTCGCTGCTTCCATATTGTCAATCTACTTGCTGGAGATAGAGAGAGGGAGTCTGAATTTGATCCAAACCTTCTGTTCTCTTTACCCTTTTACTCAAATCACTATAGTAAACATTACTGATTATACTTTTAATAAAACAAATGTGTAATGCATTATTAGCCGACTTTGTTAAATTTCCTGTGAAGATAAATATCAACCCGTTTTCTCGGAAGCTGCCGAGTGCACCGTTGTCATGGTGCTGCCATGACAGATAACTACTTCCGCCGGCGGTTTTCTGTTTCCGGTTGCCTGCAACTGCATGACTGACCACCGCCACCAAGCTAGCCCTAAACAACTACCGTTATGTCATAAATGCTTAATTGTTTTTAAAATGAGCTCAGGTACAACATGTTCCTTTGTTGGTTGCCACAACAATTCATGAAAATTTAAAGTTTGTTTCGGAAACTTCTTGTGTAGAACATCAACAACTTCGACAAACATGTCCGTGCCCTGCGTCCTACACGCCATGCCGAGGATGGAGAAACGGAGACTAGCGTGGCGCGCGGCTTTGAGACTAAAATAAATATTTGGGTTTATGAATATCTTCCACAGAATAGATGCTACATGACTTCTCTAACCCGACATGGCCGAGCAGCCGCATGTCTCCACAACTCCACTTTCCTTCAGCATTATCCATGCTGTACGTTTAGCTTGATTGACGCTGTGGCTGGGCGCTAACGTTACTGCTGCCTTCAGAAATATAAACTTGCTGTGTTTCTTCGACAGTACTTTCCCGATTTTGTTACTGTGCAGGTAGTTGTATGCTTCTGTGCTTTTATAACTGCGTAATTCTCCACCGTCAATACCTTCAGAAAATATAAGAAAATTAACTTTGTCGATGTAGCTAACGTCGGGCTAATGCTTCATGTCATCTGATCACTCTGTGAGAACTGACGGGTGAGGCACTGTGAGAACTGTCCTCCCGACTTTTTAAAACATCCGTACTGTGTATCCACCTCTGATTTTTGTCAATTTTGTTGCTTTCTTTATGTTAAAAGCCAGTTTTTCAGAGCGAGCATGACAGCTACGCTAGCGTAAACACTGAGCTCAACCAGTACAACCGGAAGAGCAAAGCCGACCACCGCTATGAACCATGGGTAAACTCATGAAGTTAGGAATCAGGTGGATAAATGCATGGACAGACTAAGTAGATTGTGAGTTGAAGGACAATATTCTCTCTCTCTCTCTCTCTCTCACATATATATATGTGTGTGTATATATATATATATACATATACATATATATATATATATATGTATATATAAATAAATGTATATAAATGTAAATAAATATATATATATATATATATAAATATCTCATGTATACACGACCAGTCAAATGTTTGGACACACCTTCTCATTTAATGTTTTTTCCTTATTTTCATAACTATTTACATTGTAGATT
>CAEMYA010000092.1:4625-15920 GCA_903131615.1 Diplodus sargus
ATATATATATATATATATATTATCTACAATGTCTCTCCAAAGCTGCAGTGTCAAATCCTCGGTCATTACTTCACAGCACTATGTCATATGTGACAATTTCTTCACCTCTTATGAACTCGGACAGCAGCGACTGAAGAGGAAGATCATCGTGGTTGGCACAGTTCGAAAGAACAAGCCTCAACTCCCACCTGCGCTGTGTGCATCAAAGCAAAGAGAGGTCCTCTGGTCAAAGTTTGCATTCACACCCACCACCAGAGAGAGCACCAGGAGGGTCACCGCTGCCTTCATCGTGGCTGTGTTGGAAAAGACTTAAGACAACTGAATATAAAGTTCAGGTTCATCCTCCTCATATGCATTGTATCATGTGACAAAGAGGAGGGTCTTTTTTGAGAACTGATTGGGGGGAATAGGTATTGCTTTCATTTACATGTCTTGTGTCCAGACTTGTTTACTTATAGGTTCTTATTAACAAAAAACGGAACACAATACACTTCCTAATTTATCCTGATATTTTTTTCTTTCAAAGAAAAATAGCTTCATATTCATAGGCAATATCATAAAACCTGCAGTATGGTAGCCAGAAACCAGTCCAATTACATGATTCATATTGTCAAATTGTTCAAGTGAATTCAGTGCTGATAGTAATAAAAGTGCAGTGTGTTGAGATGTTCAGAACCTGCCTGAACATAAGTAAGTTGTAAGTAAATTAGACAGTCTGAGGAGGAACACCTTAACCCTCCTGTTTTCCTCATATTCCGTATACACCCTGTGTCCTCCAGGTTAGGTGTGACCTGCCTTCCCTAACACTAACCCAAACCCTATTAGCACATGTAGGGCAGTATGCAAGTGCACAGCCTTTGCAGATATATTTGTTAGACCTGCAGCACACAGTATGTGTTTTAGAGTCCTTCTTTGGTGAGCAGATGTGAAACCTTTTCCTCTTACTTGCCCCCACCACAGCTGGGAAGGCAGCGGCAGAAGTTTGGTTGGCTGGATACTCGGGTTGATCTCCCCCAGATCAAGCCACCATCACCACTGCTGCCTGATCAATTTTCAAATCTGCTGATGCTTCTGTGCAGGGGAGATGCTCCCTTCTTCAGATGAGTGGATTTACAAGTGCCTTTCCCAGCTGTTCCAGGAAAACCTCCTCTTGTTCCGCTTACCAGGCATCCAGCTAGGGTTGATCTCTTTCCATAGCACAAAGACATTGTACGAGGAAACATCAATGATGTTGTGAAGGATGACCAGGGGCCAGCTGGCAGTCATCCTTCTGCAGCTGTACATTCCAATCACCTTATCTAGGTTGTCCACACCTCCTTTGTTGCTGTTGTGGTCTAGAATGATGGCTGGCTTTCTGTCCTTTTGGTGCTAACAATGTCAGACTCTGGTTGCAGTGTGCTTAAAAAGTACCATATTCTTGTTTTCATTGGGATGTGTGGGTGGTGGTGGGTGGGCGTGAATGCAAACTTTGAAGAGAGGACCTCTATTTGCTTTGATGCACGCAGCGCAGGTGGGAGTTGAGGCTTGTTCTTTCAAACTGTGCCAACCACGATGATCTTCCTCTTCAGTAGCTGCCATCTAAGTTTATAGGAGGTGAAAAAATTGTCACATGTGACATAGTGACCCCTCAGTCCCTGAGTCCCTGTCACATCAGGCACAGCCCGCATCCCCTGGTTCTTCTCTGGGAGTCCACTGGTGGGCTTCCCAGTGTAGACTTGCATCTTCCAAGCATAGCTGGATTTGGCATCACAGGCGACCCATGACTTGATCCTGTATTTTGCTGGCTTGCTGGGCATATACTGCCAGAAAAGACAACAAGACAACAACCTATTTTTTGTGAGATTAGATTATTCACTGGTAACAATTTTTTTTTCATGATTAGTATCAGTGTGAGACTCACAGAAATCAGTAGTAGTAGTAGAAGTAAACCAAATAAATAAAAACGAAAAAGATTAAGAATGCAAATGAGAAGAATCACTTTTATTACAGACTTGAACATATATACACACACACACATATGAACTATGTCTGAATGGAACCATTTGCTCACTCACTGTTACGTCAGGCCCTGGGTTGTAGAGGTATGGCAGCCAAACTACCCACTTGTCCCAGACCTCTCTCATGGCCACCAGTTTGTCTGTCGCACATTTTGCAGGTCTTGACTCACGCACTCTCAAGTTAGTGTGAAAGAGTTTGAGTGGCATTGTGGCACGGAAAATCGCCCTTCCTCCCTCTGCAGCCTCACCTCAGGAACTGTATATACCTGCTAAGATTAGCAGCCCTATCTAGGTGTGCAGCTTAATCTCATCCATCCCTTTCCAGCTGTCTATATTTATGTGCAGGATGATTTATTTTATTGCTGGTGTGATGAATAGGAACAATGTTGAGGCAATGTCATGGGCATGGGAAATCGCATGTGGTGTGGGTCCTGGCGTCATGGTCATGGTCATGGTCCTCACGTTCCGTTCTGCCGTCCTGCCACGTTTGTCATATGATACTAATGTCCATTTTATTTTGCCGTCTAACTTCATCTTGATCCTTTATGCTCCTAGGATGCAACCAGACAATGAAATTGAAATAGGAAAATAAACTGAAAAGGAGAATAAAATAACAGGCTTAAATTTAAATATAAAAAAATATATACATAATTATAAACAAGAATTAGATAAAGATATGAATTTACAGAACAAGAAGAAGAACAATACTGTGTGCAAAGAAGTAGGTGTGTATATGTGTGTGTTATGTTGGTTTATGAGTTTATTATTCCAATTGTCTGAGGCAAAAAGCTCCTCCTCAGACGCTCAGTCCTGGCCATGACAATGTGTAGGTACATTCCAAAAGGCACCTTCACAGACAGTTCATGGTTGGGGCGGTGAATGTCCATCATAATCCTGGTCGCTTTGAACTGCATTGCCTGGTATAAATGTCCTGAAGGCAGGGCAATGCAGTTTTTGTGACGCGCTCAGAACATTGGATCACTCTGTGGAGGGATTTCCGGTCCTGGGCGCTGCAGTTGCCTAACCAGGCGGCGATGCATCCAGAGTATTCCAGTTATACTTTACTTTTGCTTTTCAAGGGACCTTGGGATTTGGAAACTTAATTTTATAAAAGCAGCTCCACAACAGACTAATTCTACAAGTTACAATAGAAACCGACCTAAGATGACCCTTCCCTGGCCAAGAGTCCGTTACTGAATCCAGGGGGGAGAGAGCACCAGGAGGGTCACTGCTGCCTTCACGGTGGCTGTGTCAGTGCAAGCGGTGTTCCGCCCCTTTTTATGCAGGTTGTCACATCACAGGAAATGGTTAGCAAGTATGTGGTTTTGCTTTTATTTGCAAGTCTTATGTTTGCCCCATAATGCATAAGGCATAGGCTAATCAACAAAAAAAAGACCTCAGTACAAATTGACTTAACACTTAATTGAATTGACACAGAACAATAGCTTTAAAATGTAACATTACTATATTTACAGGCAATATCATAAAACATGCAGTATCATCAAAAATATCCTCAATAAAGGATGCTTTGAGTGCTCTAAATATTTAACTGTTAATTTCTGAACAGCCATTTCTGTCTGGATTTATGAACACACCTATATCACATGGCTAAACAAGCAGCAGGGTCATGTTTGTGTCGTTTACTCCATGTGGGCTCTAGGCTGCTGGCAAACAGTATACATGAGGTGGTTATACATGAGGCAAGTTATTATTTGTTATATACTATACAAACTATAGATTGTTTATATTGTAATTTCTACTGATGACCCTCTACTGTATGTCCCATTAGAACATGGTATCACCAATGCTTCACGCTTTATGTCCTGCCTTGCTGAGATTAAAAACTAGATGTCTAAAAATGTCCTGCAGTGGAATGACTTGCCTTAAAAGTTTGTGTCTCTCCCAGAATTGATATTTGTATTACACTTCATCTGGTATAAGCAAGAAAAACATCCAAAGACTGCAGTTGATTCACCACGCTGCTGGGTTTTAAAAGCGTATGAGAACTTACCACAATCACACCAATCACTGCTGAACTGGACTGGTTTTTGAGTTTGAGCCACTGTTATTAAGGAATAATGACATGCAACTTTGTTTTTGAAAGGTGCCACACGAATAATGTAAGTAGGACTTACAAATTACAGTTTATGTATATTGCAGTTTTTATAGGAAAGGTCAAGTAAAGCTTGGGCCGCACAAGTGGAACATCATTTTTATGTTTTATAAAAGTAGCTCTAGCACCATGTAAACTCTACAGCTGTGTGAGTCGCCACATACCGTACATACAGGCTCTAAATTGCAGATTATAACTTTAGCCACGCTCCTAATAACACAACGTCTTTCAGTTGAAATCCCACTTTTGGCGACATTTTCTTCGTTCAAAGCGATCACCATTTTGTCTGCTGAATTCTGTTATACTCTCTGGTGAGTAGTACGCCTGTACTCATCAGCCGCGCAGAACTATCGCTTAATCCGCAATGAAACCCTGGCGTGTGTTTTGCCTGCTGTAGATAAGACGAACAGCAACGAACACGACCCGACACGCCCGTCAAGGCTCACTGTTGTCAGTGAGGTCAGCTGGCTCGTTACCAGCTGTTTGATAACTAGCCTGGTCCCAGGCGGTGTTCAATCTTCTCTACACAAACTTTATGAATTGCAAATCAGAGAAACGTTTTATATAAACTCACACCGACATATTTCTGTTAAATGAAAGTTTTGCTGTGAGGCAGACGTGTGACAGTTATTTCGAAGAACGTTTCATTTTAACCACAACAGCTGCTCATGTCTGTCACTTCACAACACACACCTTTGGCATTAAAACGTGCGTGAATACACCGTGCGGGACGCCGAGGTTCCCGCGCGTAACGGTGCGTAAAAGGGGCCACGCCATAACTTAACGCGCGCGCCCTTGAGCGTTCCTCTGCGTCACTGTGAGTCAAGCAAATCAAGACATGGTCCGATACCATCCCCTTTGTTCACTCATTCACAACTCAAGTCAGCAGACAAATCATCACAGTTCTGCGTCAAAACGTGCAGCTGTAGAGAGGCACACTTGTAGAAAAAGCGGCTCATTGCAATGTGGGATTGTTTTCGTTCCACTGGGAGATTTTGAGGGCATTGCATAACATGTTTTATAAGATTACACACTCAGAATACTCGAATACAACGGTGCAGTGTGTGCAGTATAGAATGCAATATTGAAGGCTGGGAGTGTTTCCGGGCACAATCCGAACTTTTACGCTCTAAAAGTAACGAACTCTTTGTTCTATTAAGCGCATAGAGTACTTCTTTGTTTAACATTCTAATTTTGTTTTATGCACTTGGCATTTAAAGACTGAACTATAATATGTAGCTATACAGTTAAGTTTCAATTAACTGTTAACTTTTTTTTCTCAGCTCAATGTTGTCCACAGTGGACTGTAGAGAGTTCTTGGATAAACAGAGAATATATAAAATGCAATAGAGGTCATAACAAGTCGGAGTTTTTTTTGTTGTTGTTGAAAACTGGAATAAAATCACAGGAGACGCTGGATAAATTGAAATAGGTTTATTATTTCCATCAATGGAGTTCTTTGCAGAACAAGGCTGGGCTGTATAAGCAGCAGGTTCAGTAGTTTCTAATCTAGAAAAAATGTAAAATAGCTAAAGCAAACTCAAGTACTTGGAATGAATGCACAAGTTTAGTCCACGCACAAGTTTACCGCCACCAGAAAGGCGTTTGGTCAGCATTCAGCGTTCATCATGAGACTTCTCACTTCTTGGCAGCAGCCCTGGTCCTGGTGGACTTGGCGACCTTACGTTTGACCTTCTTGGGACTCTTTGCCTTCTTAGGCTTCTTGGCTGCAGCGGTCTTCTTTGCTGCAGCGGGCTTCTTCGCTTTCTTGGGACTCTTTGGTTTCCTCTTCTTCTTAGGTGACTTCTTGGCCGCTGGAGAGGCACCTGCTGCTGCTTTCTTGGCGCCAGCCTTCTTGACCCTTTTCGTCTTTGGCTTCTTCTTCTTCACCACCTTCTTCTTTCGAGGTGTGGGAGGCTTCTTGTTCAGCTTGAAGGAGCCTGATGCCCCGCTGCCCTTTGTCTGGACCAAAGATTTGTTGGCCACTAAGCGCTTGATGGCTATGACAATTCTCGCTCTGTTCTTCACCACGTCGTATCCTCCGGCCTTCAGAGCCTTCTTCAGGGCAGCCAGGGACACGCCGCCGCGCCCTGTGGACGTGGAGACAGCCTTCAGTATCCGGTCTGACACCGAGGGACCAGTCTTCTTCTGAGGCTTGGCTCTCTTCTTGGGAGATTTGGCCGGAGTCGCCAGTGGCGCAGCAGCCGCCGGAGAAGACATTGTTAGTGCGCTGATATCAGGGTCAAGTGGGTGACAATGACAGCGATATCTCTCTGCTGTCCCTCTCCACAGGGTCAGGGCTTATGAGGCCACGGTGAGAACCGTGTAGAGTGAACCTTCCCACCACAGCGCGCCTCTTCGCTTCATCTCAAACATGATACAGTTTGTGTTTTCTCCAGCTGGATTATCCTCAGAAATCCATGCGTAAAGTGTCGGGAATACTTTTATAAAGCACACAGTAGCAATCAGTGTAATCTTAACTTTCTGCATATATATTTTTATTCAGCGATTTATTCAAATATATCCGACTTTGTTGGGTTTAATTACACAGCTGACAGTTGTGCTGCGTAATTCGAGACGGGTATTTTGGACTTTTTGGCAAAGTTACACCATCTCAACAAACAGCAACAGACTTTTAGGATTCAATAAGCTAAAATGGTAATGTGGCGGACACACTGGCTCCAAACCTTCGTTGCATTTCTGCCGTTTTTTCAGATTAAACTCGCTTTAAGATGACCAAAGAAACACAGCTGCCTCGCAGACCCAACACATCTGACCACGGCTGATAAAAAACCCCGGAGCGCAGAGGCAGGGCAGTTTCAATGAGGTGACAACGAGTTAAATGACAAAAAATAACTTCACACTATCTTCATATTTATATACATATGCAGTAGAAATATTGCTGTTGGCTACTGTATGTCTCCTCTGTGTGGAAGGAGATGGACCTCAGCCAGAATTAGAGTTATCAGTCTGTAAGGAGGGGCGGACAAAGAAACGAATTTAAGATTAAATTCCCGGTCTTTTTTTAACCTTAAATGACCAGTGATGGAGCCACTCACATCAGTGTGCATGTTTGTGAATTTAAAACCTTTTCCTTTCTAATTACGGTTTGAAACCTGCTTTAATCACAGGACACGAAGCCATAGAAACTTAATAATCCCATCATGAGCTTTTCCGTTTGAATATAAACAGATTAATTAGAGCAACAAAAGGAATCAGTGAAACAATGACAGCGTAACGCACTGAATGCTCCTCACTCTCTACAGTCTGCAGTTCTGTTGGTAAATGAGCAGCATGCACAGTTTATAGTTGACTGTTTCCTGTGATAAAGCTGGTCAGAAGTCTGTTTGAGTGAAACATAAAATTGCATTTATTTGATCTTTGTGACAATGTCGCGTTCTTTCACATGCTTGTGCCTCCGAAATTTGCTTTGGATTCATTTGGAACAGAGTTTTAGTGGCCGTCAGTTAGACTGATTTCATGACTTGACTTACTGATAATTGATTCTCACATTATAATAATAGCTATTATTATTATTATTATTATTATTATTATTATTATTATTATTATTATTATATTTTTAAGTGCAGTCTGTTTTCTTTTTACAAACAACAGATGAAAACAAATCTTTAAAAACAGTATTTGTAAGTCGTATTTTTTTTTTTTTTTTTATGGGGACACCACACAGAAATATTAATTAGGTAATAATACAAACTCAGAAATAACGATTTTTTCCATAACTGAATAAACAAGCTGTTCTCAGAGGAAACTAAGGTCCCCAGGACACTGTTTAAAGCTAAAACCGTGGTAGGGTCCGCCACATATAAACAAAATAAACACTACAAAACAGTCAGTTTGTTTATTCAGTCATGAAAACGAAGAGAGCTTGTTTATGCACTTTGTTCAGGCATAAATACAAAACTAAATTCAGTCAGTGAAGATCAATTCTCTTCTGATCGAAATCTCGTCAGCAAAACTACGTAGTGCCCCTTTAAAGTGATTGCACCAGAGCCAGCTAGCAGCCAATTTGCATCTGTTGTCCCCCAAGGCAGGTGAACAACATCACACAGAACATCAAATACATAAAACGTAAAACAACACAATACACGAAGGCCTGTTAAATTTAAAGCACTTTGAAGGACATTTTCACGACTTTGAGCTTGAAAAAATCAAACCTTAAAACTTAAACCTGAACCAACATTTGGGTTTATTACTGGTTCCAACTGGAAAAGATCAGTGGAGACATGGAGTGGAATATTAAATTATCTCTGTCTCTCTTTGGCGCTTCTTTATACATCTGCTTTTTTTTTCTTCCGCCCTTTCAATAACATGAGATAAAGTGTGTGTGTGCGTGTTTATGCTTGTGCGTGTGTGAGTGTAAGGAAGCAGATTGGCAAATCTAGTCCTGCCGTCTGTGAGTGTACTGATAGCGCCTCCTCCTGTTGCACGCAAACACAAACACACTCACACACCCGCCTCCAACAGAGTGACCTCACGTCGCACACAGTTGTGCCGGCAAGAGCAAATAATCATATTCTTTTACAAAGAACAAAGAACAAAACACATGACCTCGAGGATATGAAACTCTTAGTCAGTGGGTGGATCTGTGCATATGTGGTGATGTGTGGTGCACAATAAAAGAAATGCAACTAAAGCAAAGAAAAGAAACCACGTGATGCAGCAGGGAGAGCGAGCCAGCCAGCTGCGGGAGGGGCGAGAGACGGGGAGGGACGTCCCAGGTGGAATGACCAGGTCCACCCAGGAAACTCTGCTGACCCGGATCTGAAGGAAGAAACACAAACACAGAGAGCAGCTGAGGGAAGGTAAAACCACACAGGCCATAGCAGAGCCAGAGGAAACACGAGTTCCAACACAGATGCAGTTTGCCTCTAAAGTAGCTCTAAGTTCTTGTTTGGCAACTACAGAAAAAAGAATTATAATCTTTTCTCTGTAGGTGTTGAGACCTTTGAATCCATCCTATAACACTGCTGGGTGGAGAACAGAGTGAGAGGAATTATTCATATCAGATCATATAATGATGTGGAGATCTCAGAGAGGAACTTGGACCGAGAGCAGGACACACAGACACTCATACGTTGACCTATTTTTCACACTACACCGTACAGTGAGTACACTGTTGTCCCCATAATTAAACCATAAACTTTACTTCCCTAACTGAAGGTTTACTGAAACTGTCCACAGTCTGCATCTACAGGGCCGCGTGATGAAAAGGTCAAGAATTCGATATCAGCTGTGGAGATATCAGTAAGCTTGTGGTGTTCAAGGCACCATAAAAAAAATGAATAATAACAATTTGCAAATCTTAACAGTAATGTCTCTTCACAGAAATCTTCACCTGGTCCCTCGAGATGATCCACAGACCTTGTTGTGAGCAGTTTCATGTAGAACTCAGAAGCTTAGTTTAACTTTAAAGGAGCACTACGTAGTGTTGGGGAAGACATTTTAATAAGAAGAGAAGACATTTTTATTTTATGCCTAAACAAACTAAATAAATAAACTGACCTTTAAGGACAACGTGGTTTCATTACTGTTTATATGTGGCGGACCCTGCCACCTTTTATAACTACATACAACACTCGAGGGACCTTATATCCCTCTGAGAACTGCCTGTTTATTCAGTTATGGAAAATACACAAATTTCTGTATTTGTATTATTACTGCTGTACCTCTTAGTGCAGCTCAGTTGGGCCAAGTTCTTTTTTTTTAGAGGGGGAGTGATTCTAGAGAACTTCACAGTAACTTCATGTAGAAAAGCAGCTGCCAGCTCTCATCTGCCTCCTCCTGAGGACAGACTGGTTGGAGAGAGTCAGAGTGAACTTTTCTGCTTCCCTGTGGCTGATATGTGTAATTTGATTATGATGAGAGAGGCCGGGTCTGTGAGCCGATCCTGCGAGAGTAACCTCGTTTGTCTCTTTCACTCAAATACACTCACGTCAACTCTTTGACTTCCTGGTTTTGCCATCGTCTTCCCAGCCCATCGCTTCCGGCTTCCTGTCTGTCTCACTATGATTTTTAATCCGAGTCGACTGGACTTCTTTTAACACACAACATGCTCCCACCATATGGCACCACCAGGTTTGTAGTTGCAGAGCAGTAAAAAGAAGAAAAAAATCAATACTGTCACCTTTAACACACATATTCTCCAAACCAGGGACGGGACTATATACGATATTGTAAACATTGAAAATTCTTAGTTTGTTTTTTCTTCTCCAAAACAACATAAGTGTCCCTGTGTGCTTTAAACTGTGACGGTAACTTAAAAATATACACAAAATATGTACAGTCTGTGAACTTTAAGTCAAGTCTTCATTGACTCATTTTTTGATGCCTTAAATACATTTTTTTGTTTGTTTGTTTTCATGACTGAATAAACAAACTGACAAACAAAACAGTTTCATCAGTGTTTATATGTGGCGGACCCTGCCACCTTTCATAGTGTCCCGCAGTGCTCTGGGGACCTTATATTCCTCTGAGAACAGCTTGTTCACTCTTATGGGGGAAAAAAATAAACATTTCTGAGTTTGTATTATTACCTCATTAATACTGTAAACGCGACGTTTTCTGAGATTGGATTTCTTCTCCAAGAGAAAAAAAACTACACAGTGACCCTTTAATCATTACCCAGTGAGAGGTGTAGGCTCCCAGCAGGGGGGGAGGGAGGGTGAGGGTGGGGGTGTGTCGGAGGAGCTGCTCAGACCTGTTCTGCTCCATCGCTCTCCTCCCCGAAGCATGTGACCGTGAGCTCAGAGCCGCAGCAGACAGACGGATCCAGAGAACTTGTGACCAGATCAGCAGCAGCAGCGGCGGGGAGGCAGACAGACAGACGGACAGACGGACAGACAGACGAAGGCTCCGTGAGATAAAAACCGGACCCGAGCAGCTCCACAGTCTTCCTTCGATCACTCCAGCTTATCTCCACGCAACATGGACTGCGGGATTTTAACGTCTAAGACCGTCCTCCTCTTCCTCAGCCTGGTGTTCTGGGTGAGTCGCGCTGTTTGTGTTTCCACCTGCGGAGATTTGAGCTCACGCACCGGCGGCTCGCTTCCGTCTTTAAAATGAGCTCTAATTTGTTTGAAATTGTTTTTTGTTTTTTTTCGTTTCATTTGCTTTCTGACCATGAGTGTTAAAGAAAAATTTTAAAAATCAGAGTTATGGATTGAC
>CAEMYA010000092.1:19436-32953 GCA_903131615.1 Diplodus sargus
CATGATTATAGGATTTTTTTTTTTTTTTAGCATTTGCCACTAGGAGCAAATATTGGGAAGATTTATGGATTCGGCCCCAGATCAGGGATCAGTCAGTGTGATCCCTGTGCATGACATTGGCCCCCATGCATGCAGTCTTATGATTGATGAGCACAATGAAGCATGACTCCTAGAAAAGTCATGATGTTGGTGTGACACAGGGCCACATCTGACTCCACCGGGACGGCTCATCAGTGACCTTAACAGCCTGTGTTCATCACGTGAAGTCACAGCATCCAACCCGGCTCTTGTGACTTTCTCTCTCTGATGCTTTTAACTCCAGCACAGATGGAAAATGTAGATCATGCGACACACCAGTGGTGTTGTTTGTTTTGCAGTTTATTTCCCTTGTTGGATGCAAGTTACGTGGAGGTTTTAGTAGGTCAGTGATTAATGATTGTTTACTCTGGAGTGGAAATTGTCCAGATTAGGACAGTGTGCCTCAATTCAGCTGTTGGCACAGTTCCTAGTACTTTGTGTAGAATCATCTGTGATCAAAAAAAGGTCAGGAGATAAGAATGTGTATGTATCAATTGTGATTACTTAAGTGGATCCTTATTTTTGAGTTTATTCCTGGTGCAACATGCAGAGTAATGAGAAAACTAGTGTGTTCTCGTGTGTTTTTTTTTTCTCTTGAAGTGTTTTATTCTTTGCTCTTCTATTCTTTACTTCTGAATATTGAAAGCCTCTCACCATATTTCTCGACCTTATTGCAAAACCTTTGACGTGTAACACACTGATGTTCCCTCCTCCGCTGCAGGCTGCGGGAGCGGCGCTGGCCTACGTGGGCGCCTACGTGATCAAGAGCTATGACAACTTCGACCACTTCATTCAGGACAAGTACACGCTGATCCCAGCGGCCATCATCATCGGCGTCGCCGTGGTGATGTTCATTTTCGGTCTGGTGGGATGCTGCGCCACGATCCGGGAGTCCAAAGTCGGCCTGAGCTTTGTAGGTTTCTGTGTGTGTGTGTGTGTGTGTGTGTGTGTGTGTGTGTGTGTGTTCTTCTTGTGCGGTTGCATTTTCACCTTCAAACATTTAGTACATCGTTAGTTATCACCCTTAGTGTTTCGTTTTTGTTTTCATTTAGCTTATGTTTTATAACTCTATTTACTTTCTATTTTTCTCTCTGAAATGCTTCACAGCTTGTCTCGCTTTCTTTTCTCTCCAGTTCTTCCTGATCATCATGCTGATCTTTGCAGCTGAAGTTGCTGCTTTGGTATTTAGCTTCATCTACCAGAAACAGGTGAGTCGATGACCCGTGTTCTCTGTCACGTGATGAAGTTTGCTGACAGTAAACAATGTCAGACAGGAGACTGCATTACATGGCTGTCGATGTGTGTCCAGATAAGCGGAGACCTGGAGCGCTCCATGAACGACGTCTTCGCAAAGTACAACGGAGAAGACGCTGAGGGCAGAGCTGTGGACTACCTGCAGAGTCAGGTTGGTGTCGTGTTCTGCTGTATAAAAATAGTTTTGTTTTCTCGCTTGATCTTTCGTCCTCTTCCACCTGTTCTGCGCCGCTTGCTTTCTCTCTCGCTTGCTTGCTTTCACTTCCCTCTCTTCGCCCCACAGTCTGTGTGTCTTACCTTTTTATAGAGATAAGTCGTCTTTAAAGAACGACAGCTGAAAACACAGTATGCTCCACAGTCGGTTATCAGTCCTGTTAAAACTGGAGACACAGACGCGTGATATTGCGTTTGTGTGAATAGTCATTCATAAAATGTTTTTTGCAGCTTCAGAACGATAAAAATCTTGATAAAAAAAGAAATTGAAAGTTCAAACTGGAACGGAGAAGTTCAAAGAACAAAAACCCCAAGGCTGTCTGGCACAATGTTGAAAACTCCTTTATTCACGTCTCCTTCATGCTGAAGTTCTTTGAAACATCGACAATGCATGTTAAAAATAGAGTAGTAACCCGGGCATAGCAGCACAAAGAACTTCTTCACGGTGGGTAGTTTTGCACTTTGTTGATGTACAAGGGTTACCAAGTGTCCTTGAAACCCTTAAAAGTCTAAAAAGCTTTTGAAAAAAGATGGACATAGGTCATTGAATGTGCCTGACTTTATATATTTTGTATAAAAATAATATTTAGAAATTGTTAGGTAAGCTGCTGGTTGTTGAGTAATTAACTTTAATCCATGTCTCAAACTTGAAAACTCTTGAATTTGAGGGAATTGCACCAAGAAAAGTCCTTGAACAGTCCTTGAATTTTGTGTTTAAGAAGGCGAGGGAACCCTGACATTCTCCACGTCAGTGTCAATTTAAACAGTCTAATATATCACAGTGTGTCGCTCGTGCCAGCCTGCTCTAAAGTTGAGGTGTTTGTAGCACAACTAAAACAACCTGTGAAAGTCTCCAACTGTACGGATGCATAAAGTCCATAAAGGACTGCTGAGCTCTCCACATTCATGCTTTTGATGCTGCAAGTTGACACGTCTGCATTTGTCACGTCATTTGGAGACTTCACACATCTGTGAATACCCTCTGTACCTCCCCCACCATTATCTTCCCCTTTTCTCTCTTTCCTTTTCACCGTCTTAATTTCCCATTTCTCTTTTTTTTCAAAGCTGTGATCAGTATCTTCTGGAGTCATCTTGGGTTTTGTATTGACTCCTGTCCGTCCTCTGTTTGTCTCTGTGCAGCTGCAGTGCTGTGGTGTCCTAAATTACACCAGCTGGTCCAACACCACCTGGTACGCCACCCACAACAACACAGTGCCTAAATCCTGCTGTAAAAACGACACCGCTGCACAGTGCACCGGCAGACTGGATCAACCGGACCTGCTCAACACAGAGGTATCCCATACACAAGGACGCTTACTGCTTTTAGATGAAACAAAAATAAAGTCTGCAGAATCGAATCATCTCCCGCCTCCGATGGGGAGGACATTTTTTCTGATGTGCGCTCGCTGAACTTGTGCGCGTGTGTTTTCAGGGTTGTGAGCCCAAGCTGGATCACCTCCTGCAGGGCGTGCTGAGTTACGCCATGCTGGTCATTCTGGGATTCGCCATCATCAAGGTAAAAGATGATCACGTGCAGTTTAAGTGTTTGCTGTGCTGAAGGCTACTCCTTGAAATAGAAACGGATCGGTGTGAAGTCCTGGCAGCCATTTCAGAATCGATCAGGGCTGTGCTGATCAGGGCTGTGTCGACTTGCTTGAAACTTTAGAAACTTGATTTTAAAACGCTGACATTCGATTCTAAATCAACATTTGAAAGGCTTGCCGCTTTTTTTCCCCGACACATGTCTTCATTCTCTTTTATCCCAGTGTTTTTGCACAGTTGCAGACAAAGATTCGGATGCACTGATATTATTAGTATGAAAGTATTTGTAGAGTTAAAAATGCCAGTGGTGGCTGCGTTAACACGGTTAATAATGCCTCCACTTGCCACTGTAACTGATATGTGTATGCTGGCCTAGTGTTCTGTCACTTTAAATACATATACGTCTGCATTAAAGGGATTAAAGCACCTGCATTGGCGCATCATGTGCTGAAGATATATGCAGCTCAGTGACAGCATTGTTGGTCTTTTACCAGAGTAAACCAACTCATTTGGGAATCCTGCGCTGTGGTGACTTCAGTCAAGATAATGCAAGTTTGTAACTGCTACGAAGCATATAAAACTTCTTGGAAAAAAAATGTTGTAAAAGTCCAAAATTAAAAATGTATTGAGAGGTAATCATTTAAATTCTTTTTTTTGGGCGCTCTGCCCTTCATAAACAAGATTTTCACTGCAGCCAAAAAACTGCTGTGCCTGCCACACACAGCAGGCACACATCTGTTTGAACAGAGTGTTCTACCAGCGCCATAAGTTACATTTATAGAAACACAATAACGGGAATCTGTTTTTGCCTATTAGATTAGAATACACTCTCACAGTAAAGGACTTGGCTTTACAAAAAAAAAAAACTCAATTTAATCTGATGAATCACTTTAATCAAATTGAGGATTTTGTTAAATCAAACACCTCAATAGCAACTCTGAATGTAAAGAGATAACATGCATTCGATACAGCTCGGCTATTCACGCACTTGTTCCTGTTTCAGTTCTGCTTCCTCAAAAAGTTGAAGTCAGAGATGGCAGAGTTAATGACGTTGTGATTTTCCCACAAACCACCTCTGGGTCTTCCTCAGAGTTTGAGGACAGCACTCGTAGTACAAACTTGTTTTAAAAATGGCACAGATAAAAGTACAACCTCTTCACGCATGACAGCTCCAGATCATGAACTTTAAGAGCTCGTGTCTGATCACCTTCATCTCTTCTGTTGCAGTTCTTCGGGATGCTGAGCGTGTGTGTGATCACCTGCAAAACCGGCAACCGGAGGAGTGGCTACCAGCCTCTGTACGCCTGAGCCGCCTCCTGATACCACTCACCACCTCCTCACTCTTGCTTGATTAGGTTTGCTGACCCTTTACTCAGCAGTGTACGGAAGCAGTCCAGGCCAACCACTGTACAAACCTTACATTTTATTTAAACAACGGCACATGAAGTACACACACTTGATGACAATTGGGTCAGTTTCTGTGTGGTTGAGCGGCCCAGTGTTTCTTTTCACTCTCCCTCGGGGATAACACACATGTGAGAATAGCACAAAATACCACTTTGAAAGTCATAAATAGTAAATATGAATCCCTGTTGGATTGTGTTTGCTGAAAGTCTTACTCTCTAAAGCATCTTTTAGTGTCTTCTACTGACTGTCAGCATAGCACAGCTGCCTTCACGTCACTGGGGAGAAAAGGTGTTTTCTCACTGTGCTGCGTCATGTAGATAATCTTTTAAACAACCTTATACTTTTGGAATGTACCATAATGAAGGACTTCAAGCTATATTTGAAGCTTTTTGTGATTGTGAACACAAGGATAGCAGTTTAATGCCTTATTTAGGTGTGTGTGGGTATATATATATATATATATATATATATATATATATACCCACACACACACACTTATGTCAAATGTCATGGTCAGTTACCTGTATTGAATTAATTGACAGTCCTACGTAGTTGGACTGTGGTTGTGTTTATTATGTTTCTAAATTAAACAGGTGAATATTTCCAGAACTTTGGAGTTGTTTGACATTATTGTGTTTTCTTGTCCTCTGATAACATTTTGTAAATGATACAAAACCACGCAGGTCAGTGTTGCAGAGTGTGCATTGAGGACATGACACACGCTGGTTATCTCTGCCTTACCTTCTGACTCTTCTGATAAAGGGGCCCTCAGCGCCGTACCTACAGGAGATAGGAGTGCTCCTCCTACGTAAACCTTGTGAGTGATTATAAGGGACAAATGAAAACTAGAAATTCAAAGACGTCAGAGTCATCACGGACCACAGATTAGGGGATTAATGAGGCTGTAGATACAACTGATTACAACCATTAGCTATGAAATAATAAAAACTTAAGAGATTTTGACTTTTTTAATTGCAAATTCAAACCTGCTCTACATCAGCAACATTGTCTAACCTAATGGGTCGGTCCCAATCCCTGTATTAGGCCAAGAGGTCTGCTGGTTTATACAGGTGTAGTTGACAAGATGTAGAAGGTGGATGCATAACTCTGGCATAAAGCACGTTCTTTTTCTTGTTAAATCCAAATATGGTTTAATTTAGAAGGGGACAGATATATGCATAGCGGTTTTTGAGCTTTGTTTTAGAAGATGCAGTTCAGATTGTGTTTTAGTCAAATGCCAAACATAAGCTACAAGATGTTACTTTACATATGCAGCCTCATACCCGCACTGTTGCCTTACAGTTAATCTGCTACAAGTGTTAACATTTAGGTATGGTTAAAATGTAAAAAATAAATACATAAAAGTGGGTTCATCTTTGAAGGTTAAATATCCATTTGAGGTCAACTGCTACACTTAATCTTGCATTATCACAGTTGTTGCTGGTGTGTTTTTAAGCTGCAGTAACAGGGAAATTCCTGCAGGTGGAGTCAGAGGAATATTTTCTGGGCTGAAAGTCTAAACGACCAGTTAGGAGAGGAGGAGACCACCCCACCCCACCCCCCCAAAAAACACAACTATTATCTACTTTGTGCAGGGTAGAGCAAGCTACAAGGTCATAGTGTAACATTGAGTTATAATGATGAAAAATAGATCGCAAACACTTGTTTTGAATAAGACTTTAAGATGTTTTACAGTTCTTAAAGCCTTTTATCAACAGTTATTTCTCCTCTTCATGTTGACAAAACTGTCGAGTCACTTCTTCTCTCTTGCGCTGGAGTTTCAGTGAATTGCTCTTTGTTTGTTTATGTGTGTGTGTGTGTGTGTGTGTTTGTGTGTATGTATGTATGTGTGTGTGCTGCTGTATCAATGACGTCCGCCGCCGGCCCTGTCTCAGTCTGCGTCCCTCTCGTATCTCTTGACTGCATATCTTATTCAGGGCATATCCTCGCCGCTCCAGGCTGTGTTGACATTTAGACAGGCCGGTCCTTTTCAGAGAGAGCAGTTGGCGCACGCACAGGCCAGATAACCTTGTCGGCTCGTGGGCCTGCCTTCCTCCTCCTCTCTCCTGTCTGTTTATCTCTGTGGGCTCGTGTGTCTGTTTCCTCAGTTCACCTTTTTCCTTCTCTTGTCGTGCGCCTTCTTTACCTGTTTCTGTCTCTATCTCTTCCCGAGACCACCCATCTGTTTTTCTGTCCCGTGACCCCTGTTTTTTTTCTCAACCTTCCCTCGCTCTCTGCAGTATCTCAAGCATTAACCCCTTGATATCAGGTGGTGCAGCAGGGAAGATAGTGCTCCTCCTCAGTAGTGCTTCACACTATATGACCCGGAAAGCTGTTAGAATCTTCAAACGAAGATACAGGAGAGCGCGGCTCCACTTTGCCAACCTCTCCGGTGTGTCAGTGCTGGACCTCGATCAGTTTAGGGCACTTGTAAGTCATCAGTGTGGGCCAAGCTCCAAAACCACTGGATCTCCTTAAAGGGGAGGACAAATAAGATGAGATCATTTATAACCAAATTTTATTTTGAACTAAAATATTCATTGTAACTCATGAAAACACCAAAAATTAACATTTTATTTATTATTGCTATCATAGCATGTCAGCTCTTTCATAATATTGCTGCATTTTGTTGTACTTGTGGGTGAATAAAGGCCCCCTGACAGGGAGAAGTGCACTAATCCGTTAAAGCAGCTGCTGTAGTTTCTTGTGAAGTTCACAGTAGATCACTCCTGAAAGTGTTATTAGTCTTAGTTTTCTTTTTTTATGTTGTTAAAATTGAAAGAGAAAGAGAATGATGTCTAAAGGAAATAAGAGTAAAGCTGACCCATTCACTGTATCTTTTCAAGGGCCCAAATATTTCATTAGTAGCTTGAGTCTACGACATATTTCCCATAATGCCACTGGATAGTCTTTAATAAGCCCCGCCCTGCTTCTTCCAAACCCCACGCTTTCAGTTTGTACTGCTGGCTTTCCATTATCAGTTTAAAGTCTCAACTTTTACCAATTTAAAACATTGTACTCAGTTTTTCACAGGCTTAGCATAGTGATGAGTCAAAACTAAAATGAATATGTGAACTGCACCTTGAAAAATTAAGAGATGCAGTAGCATGAGTCAGGCTTTTCTTCCTGTTTCATAACAACCACCGTGTTCGGCCTTCACTTTCTGTCACCTTCAAGGTAAAAAAAAACAAAGAAACTGAAAATTGTTGAATTCACCAGGGTGAGAGCTGCTTGTGCGCCTGATTTGGCGTGGTAGCATTTGTTATTCCCCTATGAGTCATCTTCGCACACCTACAGATGAGCCCCTCGTCTGGCTCCTCTTCGGGCCATCATTCATCACCTCCCTGGTCTAAAAAAAAAAAAAAAAAGCATTCAGCACAAACACACACCGGGCGAGACAACTAAGCCAGATGTTCTCACAGAGAAATTTCAACCTGAACCCTAATTTATTTATTTCCTTTTCCTACTTAGACAGGAATCTGTAGGAGGGAGGTAACCTGAGGACGACACACACAGTACGGCAGCTCAGGCCTCCGAAGGCAGAAGGGCAGGCGGGCAGTTTCTGTGTGTCCGAGGACTTGTGACATTTCTGATGCTAAATGCATTTTCTGGATTTGTTTTTATTTGTTACATAGCTGCATATCTGTGACATACAATAAGAAACAATAAAGGACTGTTTCTCCTTTTTTATAAAACAGTAATACAAACAAATAGGGAACCAGGTTTTACTTGAATGACCCCCCCTTCATCTTCCTTTCATGGCAGACCTGTGAATAATAACACGTACTGTCGAGACCAGGAGCAGGTGCTGACGACAACACACATGCCCCGCGCCTTTATGTGTGCGTGTGTGTGTGTGTGTGTGTGTGTTTCTGTAAATAACCACCCACCACCGACACTGTGATGTCTCCATTTGTCAGATGCTATCAGTGTTAATTAGAGGGAGCAGAAATACAGAAGTG
The DNA here is from genome assembly GCA_903131615.1 of Diplodus sargus. Taxonomy (NCBI): domain Eukaryota; kingdom Metazoa; phylum Chordata; class Actinopteri; order Spariformes; family Sparidae; genus Diplodus; species Diplodus sargus. The sequence continues at coordinate 27,893 of CAEMYA010000092.1, forward strand.
GAACAGAAACAGAGAACAAAGGCTCAGAAGAATTAAATGAGCAGCAGCAGCAGTATCATGGTCTCATCCACATTATGATTTTATAAGCCGTTCAGACGTTCAACTGGCCTGACTGCGTCTCCGTCTCTTTTTCTTAGCTTTCTGTCCAGGTTTTCTCCGCTTTTTTCTCTTCTTCTTTCTCGATCTCTTTTTCTGTTTTTAGTAATTCAAAGGAGACTTCTTATGCTTTTATTTTTTTTTATCGATTCTTGTGCCTGTAAAAGGTCTTAAAAGCTAGAGAAATCAAAGTCTGCAACAACAGAAGCTCCTTTCGCCCACTGCGCCTGAAACGCCTCACCACTAGCCTCGCCTTTATTTTTCTGTGACTTTGTGACATCACACTATGTCACCATGTCACACATTTGCATAATTTATGCCATGCAGCTAATTAGGTGTGTAAAAAATGATTTTGCACAGCTTCTTTGTTGTTGTAAGCATTGCTCAGGCGTGTGTGAGCTGACCCGTCAGAACAGGCTGGGTGCTCAGTATTAAAGAGACATGAGCTAAAAAAAAAAGAGCGTTTATGTCTCATTTAAAGATGCCAGGGTTGTTCAATATATTTTTTTGGCTAACCTCTGTAAAGTAGTCACTTTCACTTTAACCTCCAGCGACTTTCAATGTGCTGATGAAACGAGCTGTATGTTCGATCTCCCCTGTAGATGATTTCAGGAATTTGAATCACGGATGTCCCAAAAGACTCCAGAAAGAGTTTATCCAAGCCAACCTAAGGCTGTTTAAGTTTCTGCCATCTCATCCCTTGGCTGTGAATAACAGCATGTTGTGAAGCTGCAACGTCTCCGCAGCCGTGTCACTGCAGCAAAATATAAAACACAACCACAAGGAGACACCAGGAAGTGTCTGTGATTGTAGATACACTCTTGAACCGTGCGGCCGTTTGTCTCACTCACATCCGAATGCTGACATATCATGGAGACTGGAGACCGACCGATGGGTCGACGCTGATATTTAGGTTTTACACCGTGGTGTTTAGTTTGAATGTGAGATTTTGTATCTTTTTGCAAAATGGTCAACACTACATGTTCTGACAGCATCCCGTTTCCAAAAATAAAAACATCTGGAAAAAGTCTTCGCAGTGACGCAGAAGCAACACAAGTATTTGACAATTTCCTCTTCGCTACATTCCATCTGTAGCCCGTCTTATCTTAGTGCCGCACAGGAGGAGGAACAGATACACACCTGGGAGACGTGCTGTGAAGCTCGGAGTCGAGCGGGGTGAGCAATTCTATGTCACTTCCATTTTTCCAAACAGCACCAGCTTTTTCGAATACAACCTCCAACCCCCGCCTGTAATCACAATGTAACCGCTGACCCATCATCTAATGGCTTATTGCATTTAGCAAACTATTCTGCAGCATTTCTGTAAAATTCCACTCAAGGGCTGATGAAATAAAGTAAATTGACTGTGAGGTCTCCGGGTTGTCGAGAGACGAGAGAGAGAGACATTTTTAACACTCCTGTCGGGCTCTCGGGGATGATGTGGATTCCCATTTCCACCGCTGAAGCAGAAATAGTGCACAAAATCCAGAACTATCCCGGTGTCTCTGCTCGTCTCTTTACACCGGGTTCATCACGTGAGTCGACTCTTGGGTCTCTGTTTTATCCTCAGCCTCTCTCCTCTCTGTTAATCCTGTAACACCCCTGCCTGCATAATCATTATCACATTCCCCGTGACCTGCCATGTACTCTCGTAAGAACACTTCTACTAAACTCAGACTGTGCGACTTAAAGGATAAGTTCACCCGACAATGATCATTCGGTCATTATCCAGTCGTGCTCACGTAGATGGAAGTTGAGTGAAGTTCAGCAGTCCACAAAACATTCTGCAGCTGAAACATCACAACAGCATCGCATAAAAACATGAAAAGGCTCCATACATCTCGTACAGTGTAATCCCAATCTCCGGGAGCCCCCTGAGATCCCAAATTGATATGAAAAGACATTTTTTCACACTCTTGATGCAAGGCCGAACTTTTGCGCCTTCAGACAGCGTGCACACTAGCTTTTATTAGCAGCTACAATGTACATTTTGGCTTAAAAAGTAGAGTATGTAACGTCTTTTCAAATTAAGTTTGGATCTTTGGGCTTCTAGAGACTTCTATTAAGCCGAGTGCACAGTATTGAGCTTTTTTATATATTCTTTTATGTTGTTTTAATGCAAGCCTCCAGCTACTGCAGTCGTTTAGGAGAATGCTACAATTCTAGTTTGCTGTGAAGCTCCAGAAGACTACAAAACTTCATGTGATATTCCATTTTTGGGCGAACTCATCCTTTCACACAATACTGCCACAAGATGTTGGAAACGTCGGAGAAGCTTGTGTGTTTTTGCTCTCTCTCCATCTTCACGAGGGCAGGCAGCCCACACAGTGTGCCAAGTTCACACAGTTTTCTGGAGTTGTTGAAGCGGTTTTGGGAAAAGTAAGAAATGACAAACTGAACCGAAAATCGCTCTGCGAGTGAAACTGCATGGGTAGCTTTTCCATTTGCTATCACAGTGTTGTTCTGTTTAGTTCTCCTCTCGTTTCTAATGATTCACTGACCTGAAAAAGTTAATTTCACTGATGGAGTTTTGTGGAACAACGACACGGCTGAAATGAACTGACTCTGTCAGAGATGTAACACTCTGCAGGAAACTTACAAAGTGGAGTTTGGGCCAGTAGAGTGTGAAATTGTTTCATTTCATCATGTGATAATAGATAAGAAATAATATAACAGCTTTTCTCATTTTTCATTTTCTTTGGCATGTGGCTTTTTTTTTTCAAATTTTTTTTTACACATAATCAGACATTTCCAGTAAAATCAGACTATTGTTTTCAAGTATACACACTCCATCTCTACTTTCACCAAAATGACATTTCATTGTCACTTCCTCCATAACCTATTTACCTACAAGGGAGACTTGCATAGCCGCCAGGATAAAATGTTAGCAGTGAACGTTTCTGAGTATCGCATCCGGAGTTGGAAGGTACGCTTGTGGAGTTAACAGGCAACAGAAGACAGGATCTTTTACAAGGCACCACAGCGTTTCGTTATTTGTAAATGTGATATTTTGAAGGAGAAATTTAGATGAGTCTCCGGCCACGTTTCTGGCGACCAAACCAGATATTTGTAACAGGAAGTTGGGCCCAGCCTCCAGACGTTTTTTGAGGTGCCAAAACTTGATATTTCTGAGTCGACCTCGGGAGATTTTCTGCGATGACCGCAAGCTACATTTTTCACGGGATGTCGGGACATTTACAGCCGAGCTAATGGCGACCAAAACGGGTGTTTTGAGCCAAACCCTGATGTTTTCCTAACCCTAACCAAATGGTTTTTTTTTTTTTTTTTAAAGCACAGCATTCTGACAAGGGAAAAACATGTTTGCAGAAACGTAGGCTACTGAACTTGGCTAACATTAACTCTGGCGGCTGGGTTGCTTTACTCGGCTGTCTTGTACTTGAGCAAATTATTCTTTCTCTTCTGGGCTCCCTGAAATGTGGTGGCATCCTCGCTGCAGTGAAAAGAAAGAAAGAAAAATGGAAAAGAAGAAATGAAAAATAAGGCTCATTATTCACCATGAACACATCTCAAACCCGCCGGTTCTGCACATGACAGGACTGTAGATGGCTCTGATAAGATAATCGAGGCTGGAGGCTGGTTCGCGTTGTAGAGACCAGGAGAGCAGATAAGTGAGGTCAGGAGAGAGAGAGAGAGAGAGAGAGAGAGAGAGAGAGAGAGAGAGAGAGAGAGAGGTACTTAATCACCCATGGTGCAGTGTGTGAGTGTGTGTGAAGGTCTAGTAGATGGTGTATCAGACTGGGGGTGATCCCTCCTCTCTCCTCCTCTCTCCTCCTCTCATCACTCCCGTGCAGCGCGGACACGGAGCGGACGGTCGCCCAGGGTACCCGGCTCTGTAGCAGCCGCCTCTGGGTTTATCTCTCATCTCGGCGGATCGCCCCCGGTGCCGACCCGTACCGGCTTGCCTCTCCCTCCCCGAATCATCGAGCCACTCTCTCTCTCTCTCTCTCTCTCTCTCTCTCTCTCACACACACACACACACACACACACACACACACACACACACAAAGGGAGAGACAGAGATGCGGTCGCTTTCCACTTTTCTTTGCTTCCAAGGATCTCTCACATCTTTTTTTGTGTGTGTGTGTGTGTTCCTCCAGCGGATCTTTTGTCTGCGGACGACGGGGCTGCGGCTGCGTGAGTACGGATCGCTTGCGGTTTTTGTTTTTTTGTTATCTGTGCGTGTATTTTCTTTCTTCCTCCTCTTGTTATTGCGCCCCAGCTCCGATACTGAGATGGATCAGATAACGGAGGGGAGCTGGATGAGGTGGGAGCAGAAGAAGAAAAGAAGAAGAAGAAGAAGAAAAAGGAGCACGAACTGGTGGCACTACTTTTTCTTCTTCTTCTTTCTGGACATGGGCTGTAATTTGTCTTTTTATTATAATTAGATCAATCCCACTGTTTTTGTTCTGTCAGAGGGGCGTCACTGGAGTCTGGAGACACACACACACACACACACACACACACACACAAAGGCAGCAGCATGAAGCCAGTGTGCAGAGAGGATGCAGCGTTTCCACATTGCAACTTAAAAAAAAACTGCCTGAACGCCTGATTGGAAGTAAATAGAAAAATACAAAGAAAAAGAGAGAGAGAGGGGGATAAAGGAAGCAGAGGCAGCTGCACACAGCCAGAGTACAACAGGATGTGTTTGTTCACATAGTGTCACCTGCACATGTGTCAACATCACACTGGCTCACAGTGGAGAGAAGCTGTACTTTCATTTATTACATTTTATTCCGACTAAACCTAAATTAAGTCAGTTTGTTTGTTTGGTTTTTTTTTTTAAATCCGCTGTCACACGATGCGATTTGTGATCCTCAGTTATTCACTATTTCAACTGCACCGCATCACCGAACTGCAAGTGGTTCTCATTCATATTGAATATTCTCGTTGCATAACTCCGAAGAAATATGGAGTATAAAGGCACAGAGAGAGAGAGAGAGA
>CAEMYA010000092.1:40752-84164 GCA_903131615.1 Diplodus sargus
AAGATGAAAAGCGAGGGAGATGAAGGGAGCGTGATTTGAGCAGGACAGCGGAGACAAGGTTGTACTTCTGTCTCATTCTGTCCACCCGGCTCTGTGTGAGTGTGTTTGGATGTCTCTGCTCTCACACTGTGTGCCTACAGAAAGTGCTCCAGAGAACACAGTGTTCAGGCTGGAGACAGACAGACAGACAGACAGACAGATAGATAGATGTTATTTTTCCCACTTCTGGTGCTGCAGTATGAGCCTCTCTTCAAAGCTTTGATAACAGGGACGCATTAATAACCAACAAGAGTTCTAGCTGCAAATTTACACTCCAGTTTAAAAAAAAAAACTGTGCGCCGACAGAAAAACCGCAGACACGGTTCTGAATTGTTCTCGGATTTTGTTGGACGGAGTCGGTCACGGCATTGGGAGTTATGTGCGTGCGTGTGTGTGTGTGCATGTAAGATGATGCCCCGGGCTTGTTTGTGATGCAGCGTTGACACCGAAAGCAGATGCCTGCAGTGAACGTGCTGGCTCCCTTCTCTTGTGTTTAATAATTCAAAGCCAATTCAGGGCTGGCTCTTTTTTTCATTTTTTTTTTCAAACATTTTGTGGTAATGGACGTGGGCAGTGTTGACCTCAGCTGTGATGGAAAATTCATAAATAGTATTAACTTACATATTGAGCCATAAACCAGGACCGGTCCCTGTGTGTTGACTGGCTGTGTGAGTCTTTTATAAGTCCCTGAATCACAGTCAAACTTAGTCCAGTTTTATGTGATGTTTGACACACCAGGACCCCTCCCACCTTTTCTCAGTGCTCCTACAGTATCTTAGAGGCTCTGAGTGTTACCACAGTGTTTTTTTATTTTTACATTTTTTTTGGCCTTTATGATGTTATTGATAGAACAGCTTGAAGACATGACAGGAAACAGGATGAGAGAGAGGAGGAGTGACACGCAGCAAAGGGCCCCAGGCCGGGACTCGAACCCGTGTCCGCTGCAGCGAGGACAGAGCCCCTGCACATGGGACGCCTGCCCGGGCGCCGCACCCCAGTGGTTTTTAAAGCAAACTGACTCTGCAGCAGCTGTTTGACGAGAAACGGCGACCATGCAGACAAACATTTGCTCAGAGAGATGACAGAAAGGTTGAAAGGAGGGAGAAGAGAGACAGAGGCTGAGAAAACATTATTTGTGATGTTGTTTACTGTCTTATCCAGTAGGAACTTTCTCTGTGTGTGTGTGTGTGTGTGTGTGTGTGTGTGTGTGTGTGTGTGTGTGTGTGTGTGTGTGTGTGTGTGTCTGTGTGTGTCACCTGCTCGGGCTGCATCTGCCCAGAAATTATTCATGACCTGGATGAAGGACGGAGAAGAAAAGGTGAACAAGGGAGAGAGAGTGTTTCGAAAAGAAAGTGGGGGAGATAGTGGGAAGGTAAAGGTTGTGATTTCCTGGAAACGGGCGAGACGAGAACGGGGAGGGGGGGATGAAACAGGTGAGAAAGGAGGTGAAGCAGGCAGGGTGGCATGAGGAGACAGATGGGGTGAAGTGGCGAGGAAGAGAGAAAAGGGAGGGGGAGACGTAGCTGCCGGAGGGTGACGCAGAGAAACGCCGAGGTGAGGTGAGATGAAGGGAGCACGTGGCGAGGAAAAGCTGGAGGTGCTGACAGCTGAGGAGGAAGGAAGAGAAGAGGCCTAAAATATGTGTCTCTCTCTCTTCACACTAACTTTCAAAGCCGCTTTGTAATGAACTCGTGTCATGAAGGAATATCCCGTCCTGAGAACGTTGTGCTGTGGTACATGAAACACGGGCCGGCCTATCAGAGGCTCGCCAGGGAGAGCTCAGATGTAGGGGAACGGTGAGCGCAGAGGGGAAGAGAGGAAAAGACAAGGTGAGTGTATGTTTGTCAGGCCATCAGCGAGCGCTCAGCATCAGTTTTCTGCTCCGTCATCCTCTGGCACGCGCAGGCAGCGAGAAGGGAGGGCGGCGGTAAATAAGGTGCAGCGTAGGCCCGAGTAGGCATTAGGAAAGAGGGATGGAGAGAGAAAGAGAGAGAGGAAGTGGAAAAGGAGATGCTGGTGCACATGATGGAGAGTAATGAGAGGAAACGAGAGGAGGAGGAGGAGGAGGAAAGAGTGGAGAGAAGTTAGTTTGTATTCACAGCTTTCTCGACGGGGCGACTCATCTTGTATTCAGGGAGTCGTGTGATGTAAGAAAGCTGGTCCAAAAAAGACTCCTAAAGCCAAATTGACATTTGAAAAAAAACATTTTTCGGCCAGGCTGAATTCTAGGCGGTGGCACGTTGCTGGAAGGGATGTATAAGTGGGAAGATTGGCGTGGGCTCACAATGAATAAAGGGATCTGAGTCATGCCCCGAACCTTCTGAACCTTCCCAAACCTACAGAACGAGACTCAGTTCACTGTATGTGTATATATGTATATTTTGTTTTACCATCTTCAAATAATAAGAAGAAACTTGCCTCTCAGCTGTCAAGAAAAATGTAATTATCAGAGGCACTTTTTTTCACCTCTCCTGCTTCCTGTGGTGTGTTGTTACACACGTCCCAAAAATAATTGTAACTGGTGTGGAAGAAGATCACAGAGCAATTTTCTGACATCCATTTTGAGTGCGCAAACTCATCTTGGCCGGGATAAATCCCATGCTGTCTCTGTGGCGCAAGTCCTACACAGAGTACAGAGGGAGAATGGTGAACGGCGAGATGGAAAATGGAAAGAGCTGAGAATTTTTTATTTTATTTTTTTCTTTGGGAGGGGGGGGGGCTCTTTCCCAACCGTAAAAATCACAAAATCCACAAAAAAAGTGTACAAAAATAGTGTGCGAGTTATATTTAATCTCATTACACAGTGAGTAAATCTGGTTCGCATGTGAGTTCGCCCGTCTGCAGCTCATCTCCATGCAAGGCGCCCGTCCCTGTTACTCACGAGGTGAACATTTACAAATGTAAGTCCTTGTTCGGCGCAGCGCTAATGAGAGGACGCTGTTGTTGCGGCGCAGAGCATCAGAGCAGGTGTCTGCAGGTAGACTCTCTGCTGCAGGAGCCGGCTTCCATCCTCGCGCACACGACCACAAAATGATGAAATCTTTGTGGGTGTAAATCGAAAAAATATCATTTGTGAGCTCGAGTTTCCTTCTTTTTTTTTCTTCCTTTTTTTTTTCTGTAGCTGACATTACTGACTTTTACAATGCTTGCGCTCACACGCAACAAAAATAGCTACCGCAAGAACTGCCAGCTGGATTGTGATGAATATGAGCAACTGCACATGCATGCAGACCAATAATAGGCCTATCTGTTGCATCCTCCTCACTAATAGAACGACAGCATACCATTCTGATGTCTTCTAACTTCCTCTTCCTTCCCTCACCCCCACCTGCTTCTCCAGGGCTATCTGTCTGAGGGTCTGGTGACTAAGTGGTACTGTTCCCCCCGTCTGCTCCTGTCCCCCAACAACTACACCAAGGCCATAGACATGTGGGCTGCTGGCTGCATACTGTCAGAGATGCTCACTGGACGCATGCTGTTCGCAGGTACTGTCTCTCACACAGGCTCTCTGCCAAAACACTGCCATCGTGACCTTGACGTCCCGCAGCAACGTTATGATTGCTTATCATTGATTTGACGACACGATTAGATACGACTGTATCATTAATATTTAGCAGAAACATCTTATTCAAAGGGTTCTGCAAGATCTTTTGGGCGAAAATGTCCAGGAACTCGTGCTATTTCTGATATTTTACACATCTGCTGTATGTAGGCTGATTTGTGGCTCCCATGGAGGACAGAGCATGTAACAGATAAGATGAACATTTAGATGAGTGTATCTGGACAGCCTTAACTCTTTTTAAACATGCAGAAAGTCACAGTTTGATATCTGCAGTGTGGGTATGCAGCATATGAGACGGTGACACCAGACCAGCTTAGCAATGACAAGTGAGTACAGCAGCACAATCGGGGAAATCACTTGTATTCAAACAACGTCTTTTGGGTCCTTTGTTTACTTGTGTAAAGTCATGTCGGAAATCAGAAATGCAAAGGAAAAAAGGTGCTGAAAGATTTCACAAGGTGACATCAGGCGAGAGCTAAGGAGAGTCTCTCTCTCTCCACAGTGTCCTCCACCAAAGATACTTTAGTCTCCTTCTGCGGGCTACTTCTTTGCCTGACCAGAATAACAATGACGATAAAGAAATTGTGGCTGTCTGCAGCTGATGTAGTTCCTCCTGACAGGCCGATTTGACCTCCACCAGCCCTCTGCGCCACAGGAGAGATGGTTCCATAAACCCAGTCGCGTCATCCGTTCCCTGGTGCTTCCGTCTGCTAGACTTTCACACGTCCGCTGCTGATGCTTGCCTTGCTTTTCAGCGAGCCAGCAGAGTATACATGCATGGGACAGTATATATTTTTTGTTTACCACAGGGGGAAACGGTGCACTCTCATTCCATCACACTGCCACTGCTTGCTTTTGGTGGTGAATGTGTTGGTATAGCACCACCTGCTGGTGTCCATCAGCTGGATGAAAACATTTAAAGGGAAAAATGCTGCTGCACCGGTCTGAGCTGAAAGGTTCAAGCATCGCCTCTGGTTTTGTTTAGAGACTTTAAAGTATTTGTTTTCAACAGTTAAGAGTAAAATGCATATTGGGACTTTTCTCAGAGCTGAGTGTGATGGCACTTGAATTTCTCCTCTGGGTGTCAAAACAGGGTGATCTTATCTTATCTTATCCTATCTCATCTCATCTCATCTCATCTCATCTCATCTTATGTGTTTCTTCCTCAAACAAACTCAACTTGGTATTTTAGGTTATAGTGGTTTAACAGTAGGATTGTATCATAGATGGTGTCAGTGTCTGCTAATATTAGACGGATGTGGGATTTGAGAAGTGCTGCCCAGCAGGTTGCACTGTGGACACAAAATGTCCTGCTGCACAAAATACACCTTCTGTGTTTGGGTGTGACCAGAAAGACAACATGCCTGAAATTTCCACCTTCAACCTGTTTAACCATTAACCCTCTTGTTCTGTAAGTTGAGCTGGCGACATCAGCAGATGTTAAACGTGAACAAGTTGGAAGCTGCGACAACTTACTTTAATTTTGTGGCCTGCTGAGCCGACAGTAGATGGAAACTAGTTACCACCAGCTTTCAGCAACTGCTTATTGGAAAATAAATGTCAAATATGTTGCTTGTTATTTACCCCCTACTCACCATGACATTACCAGATCTGTAAGATGAACTGTTACCATTTCTTTTTTTATAATGGCTGTCTGCAGAGTTTCCATCCGCATCATTTTTATCGCCCCTCCTCATCCTTCCATTTCTTTTCACCTGACAGCTCACGCCCCCTATTTATCCCTGTTTGACTCTAATTGGTCACCTTTTTCTCTGCTTATGTAACTGATCCTCAGTGTCTTCTCTGCTTGTCTCTGATTGGTCGGCTCCCTCTCCCAGGAGCTCATGAGCTGGAGCAGATGCAGCTGATTCTCGACACCGTGCCAGTGCTGAGAGAGGAGGACAGGCAGGACCTGCTACAGGTGACGGCTCGGTGGCTGCTGCTCTTCATATGTCTGCAAGCTTAATGTTTAAATGTGGAACGGGATGTCGTCATGTTCACTTTGCAGCTTTAGACCAGACACATTCAGTTTACAGCCAAGGTTAAATCTGCACATGACTCTTTCCAACAAGGCCCCAGCTTGTTAGTTTGTCCTCAATTAGATTCTGCTTTACAGAATCACAGCACCTTGACTACTCTTCAAGCACGTACAAAGAGAAATAACCACAGCAGAATGATGTGCATCGTTTAACCCCACTGTCATTCTTTCCCAGGTGATGCCTTCGTATGTCAGTCATGGATGGAGAGTCAAGAAACCCTTCTCTGAATTGCTGCCTGAAGTGGATGCTCAGGGTGAGCGGAGGGAATTGAGTAGCGAGAGGAAAAGGGAGGTCAAGCAGTGTGTAATAGAAAGGGCACAAATAAGAGTAATGGAAAAAAAAAAACATACGGACGGATGAAGAGACGATAGAGTAGACGTTTGGAGGTCTAACACATGTGATTTAGCCCTGAGAGAGTGAGACGAATGAAGATAACACATGTCATGGCCACCGCATTTTATTTATCCTCCTCTTCCATCTCTATCCTCTCTTCTTTTCTTCTTCTTCTCTCAGCTGTGGACTTCCTCGAGCGCATCTTGACCTTTAACCCCATGGATCGGCTGACGGCTGAAGCAGCGCTGTCCCATGCCTTCCTCCAGCAGTACTCATGTCCCGAGGACGAGCCCACCTCGACGCATCCGTTCCGCATCGAGGACGAGCTGGAGGACAGCCTCATCAGCGAGCAGAGCCTCAGCAACAGCAACAGTCGGGCCTCCAGCATCCACTGGGAGAGGTGTGTAGAATAACCTTTGCATAATGGTTCATGGTTGGGAGGTAGAGGGAATTTTCTCTTCATTTGTTATGTTTTAATGAAAATGAATATCATGTTAATTTGTTATTGCTACTTGTTAATTGTTTCTTTGCTGCATTCTGGTCTATTTTGTTGATTTCTCATCAAATTATCTAATAAAAAGTGGCCAAGTCTGACTTAGATTTTGTGCATAATCACATTTGTTTTTTGCCTTATTCACCAAGTCAGGCTATCTCATTTCACACGTGAATCACTAAAAAAAATGTTAAGTCGACATATCACACTGAGTCTGTGGCACAGCAAAGTTATTATACGACTAAGACAAATGTTTCATCTCTGCAGGTACGAGAACAGCTTATCAACAGACGTGTCCTGGCAGCAGTCGGGCGGGAGGTGCCGCTGCATGCCCCCCGGCCACACCACATCTGACATGGGAGACACCACGGAGGACGAGGAGGTGCAGAGAGACCCCCGGGCCAGTTCCACCTCATTGTTAGAGGAGGCTCAGGTGGGATACGCTCTCTTATTTTCCTTTGTATTGACTGATTTGTACAGTTGGACCGTTATCTTAGATTTAGAGTCTAGAGTCTTGAAGAAGTTGATAAAGCTGATCAGGTAAAGTGGTTAAGTGACTGTTTTCAGTCACAAGGTGAACATTGTTATGCTTCCAACTGGAACAAAATCCCTTCTTTATTACCTTGCCCATTTCTCACCTTCTTCCTCCCCCATCTATCTCATTTAGGTCGACCCACGCAAGTATTCCCACAGCAGCTCAGCCGAACGCTTCCTGGAAAACTCTCACTCCTCTCTGGAGCGGGCCTGTGGTTTGGGCTACGGGGAACTGGACTGTGGCCGCTCCTGTGACTACAAAGTGGGCTCCCCTTCATATCTGGACAAAATTGCCTGGAGGGAGGGTAAGCCTCAACACTACTCGGAGCCGAAGCTGATCCTGGATCTGTCGCACTGGAAGCGTAACACGAACAGCCTCCATGTGCCTGCCGAGCCCATCGGCGCCAGCGTGGAGGACCTGGGAGAGACGAAGGAGGAGAAAGCAGAAGAGGTGGAGGAGGAGGAGACGGGGGATTTATTCCAGGAGATCTCCCGCTGGGTGGAGAGCACCCAGTCTCGTTTGCACTCGCCCAGTCCCAGCCCATCTTTGGAGCCCCCCTGCTACGCCTCCTCTCCGCCTCTTCCTCTCTCCCCGACTGACCTTCCAACTCCAGTCTTCCACTACGCGGAGGTTTTGCGACAACCATCAGCTGACTTTGACGAAGACAGACGAAGCCCACTGCCGCCTGTCACGTCTTCCTCAAATTCCCTCCCCTCGCTCCTCCCCTCGTCTCCCACCTCTCCACTTCCTCCCAAGTCGCCTGTCACTGTGTCTCCCCCCACCTCACCGCTTTTCCCTCTCGAAGAATCCCAGCCCCTCTCGTCTACCTCCTCCATTTCCCAGCCAGCCAACGATGGCCCTTTGGAGTCACTTCCCATCAAGCAAAAAGAGCGGCTGTTCGACCTGGACGTGTTCATATCCCGAGCCCTGAAACTGTGCAGGCAGAATAGGGAGAAAGCTGACGGGAAGAAGGGGAAAGAGGGAGGATGGAGGGAAGAAAGCAAGCAGCCGAACATCAACAGAAAGTTGCCCAGGCTTCCAGAGCACAGGACTCCACCACCACAGACTCCCAACTCGTGATGCTGACTTTCAACTTCCGGTGTCACCACAGCATCGCCTCGGCACTTCCAAATGCTCATAGTGCTTCGCAGAGTGAGGATCCAATACGCTGCTTAAAACATTAGCGCTTAGTGTTGGCAGCAGCTGTCTTTTTGTTACCATACCCCTCACTTAAACAAGCAATCCTGCTGCTTTGTCAAGAGGTGCTCTCAGGCAATAAGAGGGTCACAAAGCATTGGGGGTAAATATTAATAACCATTCTTCAAGGATTTGTTCCACGTGAGAATATTCAGAAACGGTCAGCTCATTAACGATTGTGGCATTTGCGATCTTCCATGACACGAACACTCAGCCCGTTACCGACTTTTCCCCCGGCTGTCGTGTGCTGGATAACCTACTGGCGAGGGATCGTTTAGTTTGTTTTAGGTTTGTGTTTCTATATGAGATTGCTTGCTGTGCATCAGTCAGTACGTTCTTGGACAGGTCAGACAGTCTTCCAATGGTGATGTTCACCGAATAATGAAAGCGACACAGGGAATTTTTTTCCAAGTTTCTCTGAATGTATTAACTGAAAAACAATCTGTGAAATGATGCTCTGTGGTGAACCATTTTAGTATTTGGTTTTAACACGCGGTGACCTAATGAGCTCTGTCACCGCGACATATTTGTAAACTTGTATAAAACTGTTGTCATATTTAATTCTACGGTACATTTTTTCGAGACTGTTGTTGGCGCTATTCTTGTGTCTAAAATATTCTTGTATTCTCTGTTGAACGCTAGAGCACAATTTTACGTTACTTCGGAGTGAGTTGTAGTTTTTTTTTATTATTATTATTTTACGTGGAATGCTTTTATGGTTAATAATTTATGATTACTCAGCAAACTTTGCTCTAGCGCAATCATGCACCGAAAACAAGGTCATCATCTGCTGTACACTTCACTGAAAAGATGCCATCATCTCTGTACTAGACGGCCAGATATCTGTCTTCAATCGCTGGCCACAGAAAATCTGTAATGCAAACAACAGTAGCCTATATTTTGGAGAATGTAGATCCTTTGCAAACTTTATAGAAAATGATTTGTACACAAACTCCTCTATGCTGCCCGCTTAAAATATTAATATACTGTATGGAACAGAAAATAACCAAAAACATATATTTTCAAATACTTTTCTATCCAGCGTGTCGGACTGTAGGCGCCCAGAATGTTATTTATTCCACTTCAAGGTCACCAAATCAGGTAAAGAGACGCAGTCAGATAAGTTATGAACAGATGAGGGCTGTTGGCTTGTGCCTCATACATTCTCAATCAACTGCATCTGACATTCATTTCACTTGTTGAGCGAATAGAGAGCATAAATGGCGTTAAAACCACTCTGCTGAACTAGTGCCAAAAAGAAATATTGTTAAATCCATGCGGCCCGTATTCTGTCACCAAGAGGAAATAGCATTCCACCATTCCTCATTTCACTATTTGACATGTAATCCTTTTCTGTGGGTGAACCATAGACTGGACACAGTCAGTTGGCTGTACTTACACAAGGTTAAGGCTATTACTAAGATTTATAAATGACACTGCCAGCACAGCTACAATACCCCAGAATAATACGGATTTTATCTCTCAGTCCAGCATCTGATACCCATTCTGACTAGACTGACATCCAGACAGTTAGCAACAAGTCTGTCACACCCGATCACATTAAAGGAGACATATTATGATGATTTTATACATTTTTTCATAGAAAAACCCCTCTTACCGTGTCTCCGACAGGTTTGATGCGTTTCAGCTTGGTTAGCCTCAATTCTACCACGTATACAGGCTGAATTACGTAAATGTGAGACGTAGGGACGTAGTGATGTCAGGAGGTCACAAAATTAAAGGCGTGGCTACTGACGTGGTGTTTCAGGCACTTCAGGAGCAGAGTTTTCTGTGGAAGGAAAGGGCTCCCTGTGGGCTTTTTAACTCTCAAGACTTTTTACATGCACAAGAACCTACATAAAACATCGAAGCATAATATGTCTCCTTTAAAAGCTGACAAAAACTTTTCTTTTTACAGCTGTTAACTGATAATGCTCATGTGACGTTGGCCTAAAAATGTTGACTTCCATAATATTTGCACCTGTAAGCAGACCATCAGTGGCACAACGTAGTATGACTTCCTGACTAAGGATCGACAACACTAACAGTACAACTTAGGACACAGCAAAGCCGGATGTATTCTTTTGTATTCACAGTAGACATAGCACACTTAGAGTCACTAGCACAGTCAGAAATACAGGTTTTCCTCAGCGACAATTGAAACTCTGTCACCGTCAGTTTATTTTCCATCATAATTTACTACAGCTGGAGCAACTGAGAGAAAGAATATCCAAAATGTCCATTTCCTAATCCAGAGACCTTTATCTATTCAGAAATAGATAGAAGCTGTGCTGCAGTCAAACGACTTACTACTTACTAATAAAACGGAGTTTTCAACCTCTGCAGATCTAACGATCACATTTTTCATTATATACTGTTTCCTCTGCAGGTAAAACCTAAGCCAGCAATAACATCACCGACAAATAACACAATCATACTGTAACACGTATGGTTACTGAGCCGACGTTAGTTATTTTAAGTGTGTGAGGCAATGTAGAAAATGTGCCTCAGTACACCACAAGGCTTCCAGCTTGCTGAATGTAACATATCCTCTCCCGTCTGCATGGCTTTCACAACTATTCGAATAGCTTCAACTCTGTAGTTTTGATTATGTGTCTCCTTGTTGAAAACTTTCTATTTCTGTGAGCTCTTATCCCTTTTGTACTCATGCTTCAAGGGAGCCTCAGCTTTTCATTTGAGGACAGCTTTGAGGTTTTTAAATGCTCAATATTGATTGATAGTATCTGTTTTTGCAGTTTCTGTTTTTGCTGAAAAAATAATAAAACAATACTTAAACTATTATTTGACCTTGTATTTTTTGCTGTCTGGGCACGATACAAATGTTGCTTGATTAATGTATTGAATGTATTTTGTAATTGTACATTTGATGGACCAAAGCACCATTGCATTTACAGCCGAAGCTGGACTTTGACATCCTCAAGATAGGCCTTTATACAAAAATATCGCTGTAGTCCTCTCTGCTGTTGTGGTTTGCATTTCATGACAGTGCTTTTAGCGGTTGCTAAGTCTGCGGTCCATTTACCAGACTAGAATGGTGATGATGTGGATCTGCCCGGTTCTTGTCATTCCTGGTATTGTGTTACTCCCAAACAAGAGCAATTAATGCGATGTATATGCAGCCTTTGGGGTACCTGAGGATCTGGAATCCATGTTGCCAACTGGGTTGGTAATCCGGCCCTGTGTAGCAAAATATTGCAATGCATTGTGAAGTTTTAAATTAGGTGACCAATCCTGACCTCTAATAACCTCTGATGTTTAGCTACTAATGCTGTCTTAGTTCACTCCTTTGTGGTGCATGTTGTATATTATTTTGCCTATATTGCAAAAAACAAACACACAAAAAAACACAAAGATTTATAAGAACTTATAAGAGCCCACACGATGTGTAATGCTGAAATTTAACCACCAAAAATACAGCTGAATGAATTATTCTTGCTCTCTATAGCAAGATTTGACATAACACACATATAACAAGTCAAGTTGACAAGTCAACAGAACAACCTGAAGAAAAAAAGTGTTCTTACTTAGCAACAAAGGTCTTAAAAAGACTTATATTCAAAATGAGATTATTTTGTTTTATAGTAACTACGGCCGGTGGGCTTCCCTCCAATTTTCTTGCGCATGCCGCAGTCATTACGGTAACCAAGACGGAAATCCCAGCACGTGATTGGACGAGCGGCCGAGCTCACTGCGTGCGCGACAGTCTCCTCTCCTCACCGCCACTGTGCTGCATCAGTGGCTGCGGTGGAAGAACAGACCAGGAGGTGAAAATACAGCAGTTTTACGGCGTACTCCAAGAGAAAAATGCTTTAAAAAAACAGCAAACTGTCCAAACGGAAGCCACCGCAGTGATATAATATCCAGGAGCAGGTAAGTCGAGCTGATATTGTCTAAGAAAAGGAAAGACCGGTGTCATCGAAGAACTTCCCGTTACTGAGCCAAGACGTAGCACGCAGGGGGTCTGAATGAATGACAGCACGCGACTCATCAGGCTAACAACTTTCATGCGGGAGTGCTGTCTCCGGTTTTTCAAACATTAGCTAGGACCGTGGGCTTCTCTGTTCACACGTTCGCCGAAAACAGTCTCTTAAACAAACGACAATGCTTGGCATGTGTCAGTTGGAAGCTAGCCAAACGTTAGCTAGAAGTTAGCAGTTGTTAGCTCCCACTGTTTGTGGATGTGGCTGTGTTTGGCACCGCTAGGCTAACTAATTAGCTTACCACTGTGGCGAGAGGAGTCTTTTTGAAACGTCCATCTGATTTCTTCAGATGTTCGCAGTGACATTCCTTCCTTTCACCCCCATCTCCAGAAAAGATGGAGGTAGAAACAATGGGTGGTCAACAATATCTCCTTTTATTGTTTTAGCATTAAACACAAGGAGAACATAAGCACAGTTTTACTACATTTAGAGAAAGGCATAGCACAGTAGTAACTCATATTAATAACAACAACAGATCTTCAGCTTCCTCACTGAACAATCAGCTTAAATATAACTCAATATTTGCTTTTGTATATATCTAGTACATTGGCTTTGCTATTCAATGGCCATTCAGTGTCACTAATGAAGAAACAAGATGGGCAAGTCTTTGGTTGTCAGAGAGAAGGAGAAGAATAACACCTGTCAGAAAAGCCACACCTAGCTGGTTATTGATAACTATGATTAATGTGTCTCTTTGTCAATCTTAGGTAAAGTAACTTTCTCTATGATATTGTTTAAATAGCCTTTGCATTACACCTGTGTACTCTGATCCTAGTAAAACACACCATAAAACACATGTGTGGGTGTGATTGATTGCTTGTTGGACTAGGAGAGGAGTGCACCGAAGAGAGCACTGTGGCTTTGTGTTGTAATTTCCGGAGAGAACTCTTTTGTATTACATTATGCTGACTTCAGTCAATACAGTCGTTGCTTTGCACACAAATGATATTATGTGTACTTCCAGACACAGTAATGCAAAACACAATAGTCTGACCTGCTTGTACTGCTTATCTCTTTCGCCTCATCGTATTTCTTTTATTAATTATAGCAAGTAAACCTAAAGTTTATCCAGTCAGGTCCAGTTCACGTGAGCATTTAGGCTGGTCAAATTCAAGCCGAAAGTAGGCAAGAAACTTTGTGTTGATGAGCTCATTTCTAGCTTAGAATAATCGTTTCACTGTAACTTTGATTAGGATTGATGAAATGCAAATGCACATTTGCTGCATTTATATACAAACAATCACAGCAACAAACAATCCAAACCTGTTTGTGGCTATCAAGTATGTTCAGGTTGTTCCAGCCGTGAGACAAAGCTGGTGCAGTACAGTCACTGTGTAAGAACAATCTTGCAAGGAACAAGTTTGATTTCCTAGACGCACACAGATGAAGTCTGGAATGGCTTTTCATTTTCTAGAAACAGGTGGGAGGCTAAAGTAGGTGTGGATAGCCAGAAAACATTCTTGCAAAACAGGAAGGCTTGAAAAAAGAGAATGTTCCCCCTCCAAGTGTCATATCAATAGACATGAAAATGCCTGTTGATTGTTGGTGCCGTTTCTACTTAGGCCCCCCTGCCTTTAAAGCTGCTTTCTAAGCACCAATTCCTGGATATGTTGCTGGAAGCAAAGACTGCACCAGCTGGCCATGCTTGTAATTTCTCTCATCAGATGTTTTGGTCAAAGAGACGGGCGCATGATCAGACCACAGCGCTCTCTTTGAATCTGTACAAGTACAGGCTAATGGAAGATCACACCAACTGTTTGTTAAGAGAACAAGTAGGATTACACAAAAAAACTGAAAGGATCTCAGCCCACATTTTTGTTTCTCAGGCAGTAATGCTTGGATCTTGATGGAAAAAATCTGATGTATTCAGGTGGACGGTATCTACGGGTGGGTACAATTTGAGGTGGAGCCAAATTAAAATCTGGATCTAGTGGATTTAACTATATTTTTATCTGATGTTGATGTAGGTGGATATTGATATGATATCACTGGTAGGCGAGCAGGAACAGTGAGGTCAGGAATGGAGGATGGCAGGAAAACGTTGACAGCACAGACGACTTCTGTTTGTCACACGAGCTGGCCAGAGGTCTGTTGTTTAGCCACCTGAGCTCAGCTGTTGTGTGTTATTTCAGACCATGAAATCATTGCAATGTTTTAGATGTCATTTTCTCGTGTCATCATCCAGTATGTTCATATGGTAATGGAGATTAGACGTTACTCATCTTTGTTTTGTAAAAGCAGTTGCAGTTGACTGTGTCTTGTATTTCCAAGCAATACTTCTTGAAGACATCTGCCAGCCTCACTCACTAAACTACTAGGAACTAAAATAGACACTGCGTGCAATAATGCTCACGTTGCTGTCCCTCACATAACTTGCTTACAGGTCCAGTTTCATTTCCTCTGGGTCAGTTCTTGACATTAAGGAAGGCCAGAGCTAGTTTGGGCTGGATAATGACATGGATAAAAACACGAGAAATTGATTAAACAAGCACATTTTATTTCTGCATTTCTGCTTTGCTCTCTTTTGCAACACACTTATGCTTGATTAATCTGCTCCTACTGACTTTTACATTTAAATCACAAGATAGCATTATAGCTATACCATATGTGGCAATTTAAAGTCGTTAGTTTTGCAGGTTTTGCAAAATGGCAGCATTTTTACCCTCTGCTGACCTTTTGCTATGACAGTTGTCACAAGGGGATGTGAAGCTGCTCTTACTCTTGGCTTTTTGCTGCACTGCATAACACAACTGTGAATAACAGGTCACGTGCATGACATAGCTCTTACAATGAAGATACTGTTCCAGGCCACCACCATGAGCAGAGGGTAGGGTAGGGGCACTTGTGTGAAGTGAAAACACTGTTGTGGTTGTTGATGTGGCATCATTCTGCCATCAGATAGAGCTTCCAGTATTTTATTTATGAGCTTGTTTCATCTCCTGCACTTCCAGAACAGTAGAAATCTTTTATACCTTCAGGTACGTTTTGCAGATGTCACTTGATTGTCACTATGATTTCTGCAATATGTGTTATCTGTCTTCCCATCATTTGCTATCTGTCCACTGATGTCACCATGCTTAAGCTTGTTCTCCATCTTCATGTGGAGCTCAGTGCGAAAAGGATTATGACAATCTTTCGAAGCTTTGTTTCTCAAATCACGCACTAAATCACTTCTGTGCGCATCCAGATTAATGACTGGCCACAGCCGTCAGCATTTCTAATCCTCAAGGGTGGAACTGTCCATAAACACCAAGAGCATTTATAGGCCTCTGTGATAAAGCGTCAGTAGGCCAACAGTCTTAACTTTTTATATATATATATCATACTAAAGTGTGATAAGGTTCTGAAGATGTCACATGCTCAAAGGTTGTGGTAGCGGTGCTCTTTATGTCTTCACCATCAGAAGCAAGAACAATGAAATCTGAAAGCAACTCTGAGTTTCTGAGTTTCACATTGACACTGTAAACATTTAAATTGACAAGTGGATCCTTCTGCTGTTTGAAACTTGTTTGAATCCAACTTTCACAGATGGTAATGCATTTGTTTTACATGTCTGACCAAACTAATCGAAGCTGTCATTGCACATGTTCACTCAGAGTTGAAAACAGGCAAAAGCTGGAAGAATTTATGTGAAGGTCCATGGTAATATGAACTACTGCACATAAATATTTTTGCCTGCAGACCTGCTAGTAATACTCAGCATCCCACAACAGCTGCTTTCTACAGCCAACTTTTGCAAATCCATTCTAAGAAGATGTAGATGAAGATGGAAATATCAAATCTCTGGAAGAAATAGTAATTTTATTAATGTAGTTTATCTCTCCGTTCTCAGCAGCTCTGCACCAGTGGACGTTTCAGACCAGAGACTGTCCAACATGTTGTCCAGACTGAGAACAACGTGGTCCCTGAGGCCCTGTGTCTCTGTTTGCAGATGGGCACACACCAAAGACAAGGGCAAGCCCCTCATGCTCAACCCTCGCACCAACAAAGTAAGTGAATTACAGACGTTATGTGTGGGAGGGCCTGTCAGTGAGCATAGCGGACAAACAGATGACAGCTTTATTAACATGTCTTTCAGCATGTCGCCCATTTGTCCTGGATCCATGCCAATTATTCCAGATTATAAAGTCGGCTAATTGGCATATGTGTTACAATTTATTTTCCACACTGACACATTGCTTGTCCGAAATGTGTAATATTGTCTGGTTAAGATTAATACATTAATACCAATAAATGCAATGCAAAGGATCAATGGAGCATGCACAATATGAAAAGTTATATTATATTATACGTTATATTCCTTAAAGTTTGAGGCTCCATATCCAGGTCTTTTTTCATACTTTCCCTCTGACACTCCTCCATCTCCAAGCAGTTGTCAACATTGCTATTATCCCTGGATAAAAATAGCACAGAGCTGTGTTGACATACAGGAATAGACCCGAAAGTTTTTGAAATGTTTGACAGTCTTTTATTAGACTACTTTTTTCTATATCTTAAGAAGAACAAATATATTTAAATTTCTGCTGGCTGGGAGAAATTCTTATTGAGTCTTGAAGTTTAATGTTTTTCAAAGAAGTTAGAATATTTTCACACATTTAAATGTAACCATTACCAAAAATACACATTCACATGGTGAGCCAATCATACAAGCACATTTAAGTATGAATGTTATGACAGTACAAAAACATGGCATGGCAAGAGCTGCATCAGTTAGACTCACTGGTCAATGATTGGTGTGATTAGGAAACTATAAAACTTGCTGTTGCCAAAGGTTTTCTCTAAATTGTGTAAACTTTTTTTCAGTTCAACAATGGTTTTCAGGCGTATACTAATTTGATTTATCACCAGATTTTAATCTGTTTAAAGCATCTTTTCTTGTGCTGGCATTTTTAAGATAATAGAGGCAAGATTGTTAGCAATTAATATATACTACAAGGTAATATAATTGACAATTGCATTCCTCTGTCTAAATAGCTTCCTAACCAATGACTTCATTATTGACATGAACCCAAACATGATGGTAACATTTTGGCATTGTTTTGTTTACCCAAAAGAATTTGTTATTAAAGAGAAGCTCAACAGACAGATGAAAAGCATTCGTAGAATTTTTAAGTCACACCCACTATCACTATCACTATCACCACTATCAAAAACTATGTTAAATCACAACAAAAAACTTTCTCTTTTTATCTGCTTCTTATTATGTTTTTGAGCCATTTATCTCTGCACTGTAAAGGCCTCAAAATATGTTGCTTTACTCCATTTTCTTTTACTCACAACCTGTAAAGCACCTTGAACTGCTTTGTGTAGAATCAGTACTATACAAATAAACTTGCCATGCACCTGTAACCACACCCAGTAGTGGTTGTCACTTCTGCAGCAAGGTGGGGCCTTCAAATGAAAAACGATTCAAATTGCTCTGTGATGTTTTGATTAATGCCCCTAACAAATGTGTATCACAGCCTTTGCTGTCAGGTTTTTTTTCCGGCCACTGAAAGTTACAGATGACATTTGTAACTTGAGACTGTAGCTGCTTGAAGTGTCATGATATCACTCTGTGCAAGTTGTGCTAAACTTAGCCAGGACTGCACATGTTGTGCTAAATATAGACATTCCAACCTACATGTAGACTGGTCTCAGACTAGTTGGCTGATGGCCCAAGAAATACTGTATCCACAGCAACAACTTTTACATTGCACCCCCACCTGATACCTCATTGTGCTCATTTCGTCTGTTTGGGTCGAGTTTAGAAACCCATATGCCGATTAAAACGGACTCAAGTGTGAAAAAGCTTTGAAGAGAAGGTTTTTAATGCTCCTCTGTTGGCAGTATTGCTGTCTGGTGGTGTTTTATATTTAGTTGGCAGAATTTCTTACCGCACTTAAAGTCACAGAGTTCATTGTGTCTTGCATACTTAAAAAACACTTAAAAATGCATGAAGCACGACAAAAACAGCAGCATGCCGGTTACTCATGGGGCGACTATAAATGTCTGAGATGTGACTCTCAGCAGACTGCATCGTCACAACTCCCGTGACCCCAACAGAAAAGGTCAGAGTGTTGCAGGAATGCATTGTTTATTACATCACACTGTTAAAGAAAATAAAGACGATCCGGGATGTGATTCCTCTACCGATGTAGATTTTAATGAAATCCTCATAGGTGAAGTATGTCAGCTGGATGGATGATCTGTTAGGCAGTTTAATTAAGATGATGCTCTAAAAAGGACAACTTAAACCATTAAACCAATGAGTTATCTGGCCAGTGTACATTTATGAATTTGTAAATCCAGTTTTGAAACAGCATTTAACTGTTCAAAACCATGCTGATGAAGTATACTCTCCTTAAAATGTTGTTTCATCATGTAGAAGCATACAGACAAGTCATAAGATATACAGATAAACATACATAAGAAAAAAACACAAGCAATACAAGCTTTTCGGAATTTGCACCATTTTATAGATCAGACCACTTACTGTTAGAATGGCTCAAAGCACTCAAAATAAAAAGGATGTTGCATTATGTTTAGAGGAACTGAGTAATGGAGCGAAGTGAAGGGAAATGCTCCATCAGCATGACTCAGCAGTTTGCCAGGGGAGCCCCCAGCATTCATCAGTCACAGAATAATCAGCCCCTTCCCCAGCCCCAGACGTTGTGGCTTCCATGTGTGAACGCCCATATTTCAGTAAACCTGCACAGACACATACACACACACTCGTATACACTGCAAGAACATGAACATTTTGTACCCCTCCCCCTTCATCCTCTCTTTCACATGGGGTGTTTCTGCCCAGAGTCCTCTTCATTGGCTTATTTGAGGCTTCTCCCCTCTCTTACCTCTTTTCCTTCCTTTTCTGGTCTTCCCACTACCACTCTGCAACCCTTCTCAAGAGTCAAAAGGTCAACCATAAGCGTGAGGACTCATAGTAATGCAAAGCGCCCTCTGGTGACAAAACTACATCAGTTTGTGACAATTTACTGCAGAAATTTCTATAAACTAGTCCAGCAATTATTGTTATTATTTTATTTAGATCAGGGATCAAGTATGAAACTTAAAAGCAGTAACATATTGGTAGCAGAGGGGTGATATTTAAAATTCAGTACTATCTATAAAATGCTTTATCCTGTTGATTTTTGCCTCTCCGAACAGTAATAGTAGATACGAAATTACAAGAAATCTCCAGGGCACTCTCTTTCAAACTATTAAAAATGCATGTCACAGCATGGCCTTACATATTTGTGCAACCACAGTACAACATTTCATAACAAATGCTTCCTGTTGAATCAGTCAGTGTAACACAACTGAATGTTCTTCTCTAACAGGTAAGTAGTTGGAACAAGATGGATACCTACATTCCCCTGGTCTCCCTGCTCACTCCTCTCTTTTTTCCTCTACATAGGGCATGGCCTTCACTCTAAAGGAGCGACAGATTCTGGGGATACACGGTCTGTTGCCTCCCAAAGTCGAGACTCAGGACATTCAGGCCATGCGCTTCCAGAATAATCTCAAGAAGATGGTTGATCCCTTAGAGAAGTAAGGACATATATTGTGTAAAGCGCTGGAAAGTTGAGCCCAAGAAATATCTTCTCTGTTCTACTTTTAGGAATATTAATCATATAGATGATCATATCATCCAAGTGTTTTACTCTCTTTCCTAATTCTTCTTTGTTTTCTGCACAGATACGTCTACTTGATGGGCATCCAAGAGAGGAATGAGAGGCTATTCTATAGGGTGTTGATGGAAGACATAGACGAACTGATGCCGATTGTTTACACTCCCACCGTAGGCCTGGCCTGTACACAGTATGGACACATCTTCAGGAGACCCAAGTAAGCAAACAGGGAAGCTATCAAGGAAATAAAGGAATTTTGTGGTGCTGAGCCTTTTAATGTAGGTTTTACTTTAGTGGCTGACATGCTGTACCTGCTGCCCTCTCAGGAATGAATACTTAAGACGGATGGATGGAGCATTTTAGGTTAATGCCTTTAGTCTATATTACTACCGGCATTCTGGTCAGGACTTTCGTAAAAATGGTGTAACTGGTGGAAAGAAATCATCCTCCTGTATAGATTGCAGAGTTTGACTGAAGCTCTCTAATGATTAATGGGTGCTACATTTTTTCCACAGTTTGACTTAAATCATGTTAAGGATGTTATTGTAGTGGAAATATGTTTTCTTTTTTTGAAATCGGAAGAATGTTACCATGATCGTTAAAGTCATCATACCATCTTGTTTCTCTTATCAGAGGCTTGTTCATCTCCATTCGGGACAAAGGACACATCCGGTCCATCTTGGACAACTGGCCAGAGCCTATTGTTGCAGTGAGTACCTGCAAACCTCACCAAAATAACACATTTTCAACATTTTGTACAGTGTCAAAGAGGTCCAAGAATTTTAGAAATTAACTGTGAATATGAAGATTGTCACTTATAGACTTGGCTACACAACCATGAAGTCTTGGAAAGTCGTTTAAATTGATTTCTGCATTGTCTACATTCACCTGGCTAAGACCCAGTTACTCAGAGTTATGTGCTTGGTAAATGTTACAGTTTTGCTGATTGATGAACTTCTTTTCCACCTCTTCTCTCCCACTCTCTCTTTCTGTAGGCAGTAGTAGTAACAGATGGAGAGCGTATTTTAGGATTAGGGGACCTGGGTGTTTATGGAATGGGCATCCCTGTTGGAAAACTTTGCTTGTACACTGCCTGTGCCGGCATTCGACCTGAGAGATGTCTGCCTGTGGTGATAGATGTTGGCACAGACAATGAGGTTGGGAAGCTACTGTATATGTGTACCGTTTGTATACTCTCTGTGCTTAGGGGAAAGAAGGAAACTTAATCATTAATCACATGTTTGTCCTTGCCATCGAAACAGACTCTCCTCAAGGATCCGCTGTACATGGGTCTGTACCAGAGGCGGGATCGCTCTGAAGCCTATGAGGAACTGATTGATGAGTTCATGGAGGCTATAGTAGACAAATGGGGCCAGGACACACTGATTCAATTTGAGGACTTTGGGAACCACAATGCCTTCCGTCTAATCAGGAGATACAGGGAGAAGTACTGCACCTTCAACGACGATATCCAAGGTTCACATCTAACCCTTCACATAGTATCTGGGAGTTTTACTTTGTCTTAAAGCCAGTTTGCTTATTATATTAAGGCCAACAGTTGAATAAGTTACAGTGCAGCTGTTTACACCCATCCCTAAAAACTGCCACTTCTCGAAATTGTTTCATTGTTGGGGGATGTTTTTAAAAGCCTGTTGGTTTCTCTCATTTCACCATAAAAACAGAAAACAGAAACTTGCTTGAATTAAATGTTCCATTAAAAGCGTACATTCTGTGACCTTTAAGTCACAGTATTGCCCTACAAGAAACACTGGCAGCTGTGGTAGAATTGGATGCTTAAAATCAACCCAAGAGGACTGAACAAGCACAACATAACTTTAAAGAAAGGAGGTCTATCCAACCCTAACCCTACCTTAAAACAAATGGTGATTCATCTGCTCTCTTCAAGGCAGACACTTTGTTTACTGTTGTTTTGTTCTGCGTGTTTTCAGGCACTGCATCTGTAGCCCTGGCTGGTCTGCTAGCAGCTCAGAGGGCTGTTGGCAAACCCATTACTGAACACCGGGTGCTTTTCTTGGGAGCTGGAGAGGTAAGATCATATTTATCCATTAATCAGTCCGTGTGAATTCTCTTGGCTTTTCTTTGCTTTTGGGCTTATTTCTCCTGTTAGTCTCATATATCAAAAAAGGAAAATAAGCCCTCTTGTAATGGCCATATTGCCCCCTGCTGACAAGATATGGTAATATTAATAATAAACAGTAGACCAACATTGCTCAAGAACTCACATCAGTCAAAATATGCTCAACATCAACCAGAGCTTTTCTGGTGAAAAAGGTGAATTTGCTTATTGTCTTAAAATAAGAGTTCAAGTTTTACTGCAGATACTCTGTTCAAATTATGTTAATGCTTAAACTGGTTATTTTCTCATTAGGCTGCTCTTGGTATTGCCAATCTAATTGTCATGGCCATGATGGAGGCAGGGATGACCCAAGCTGAGGCCAGACAGAGGATTTGGATGTACGATAAACATGGCTTACTAATAAAGGTCAGTGTGTGTTTTGCAGACATTGATGACCACAGTACATGATATGTCTGTGTAGCTTCCTGTCTGGCTCACTGTTTGGTGGGGTTACTATATTGAAATTAATATACTGTTGCAACAAATGTACTGTATGTGACTCCAGGACAGACCACAGGAAACGGACAGCAACCAGGAGGCATTTATCCATGACAGTCCAGGGAATGTGCAGAGCTTCCTAGATGCTGTCAACACCATCAAACCCACAGCAATTATTGGTAAAAGAATCAATTTGATTTTGTTCGTAGCATTAGCAGGAGAGTCTGTTTATTATTATTTTAAGTCTTAAATCATCTTGTCATGGTTCAGTGCTTTAACTGTTAGAGCTCACAAGCACGGGGTGACCAGTATTTCTCTTCCCTTCGTCCAGGTGTGGCAGGAGCTGGACGTCTGTTCACTCATGATGTCATCAAGTCCATGGGAGCCCTGAACGAACGTCCCATCATCTTTGCCCTGAGTAACCCAACCACTAAAGCAGAGTGCACAGCAGAGGACGCCTACACGCTCACCGATGTACACAGTTCTTTCTGCTTTACTCTCCTTTTTAACACTGACATATATCATTAGGAGTTCCTCTCTAGTCAAACCACTCTTCCTGTTGTCCTTTCTTCTTCACCATCAGCCATGATCCCTCTCACACCCTTTGTTTCTTTGTCCAACAGGGTAGATGTCTTTTTGCTAGTGGCAGTCCATTCGATCCAGTGACTCTGAAAGATGGCCGCGTCTTCACTCCTGGACAAGGGAACAATGCTTACATCTTCCCAGGTAAGAGAAGAAATCAAATTAATATTTATGTGAACATTATTTGCAAAATGTTTGCACTTGGGGAAAAAAATCATGGGATGATATGATAAAGGAAATAAAACACTGCTCTATGTGTATTCCAGGTGTGGCCTTGGCTGTGATCCTGAGTGGAGTGAGACACATCAGTGACACAGTGTTCTTAGAGGCTGCCAAGGTCTGAAGTCATTACTCAGTATTTCTCAGTGTGTCTCTTTCTTTAACTTTACCTCGCCCTCACGCCATCCTCCACTTTCTTGCTGACTCTGATATACATACATATGCTGTTTAGTGTCCGTATAAACCCGCTTTAACCCATTGATGTGTCCTGTTCCTTCTCTTTCTAGACTCTGGCTTAATAACTAACAGATGAGGAGCTTTTAAAAGACTGATCCTGCTTTGCACTTCTTCCATCTGTGTTCTCCCTCTCTTGCTAAGCTGCATTTGACTTGATTACATTGATAAATGCAATTATTGATACAAATCACGAGATGATTTACTGCCAGCACTAAATATTTAAACGTTTGCATGATAAAGACACAGTGCATGTTGGTAATATGAATGCTAGTCTTGTGGTCAGTTCTTATTTTGACTTATTCAGACGTGTTCTTTGTCTGTTTTATTGAATCTGAGAATTTTATCTTGAGCCTAAAAGTATTTCTGTGCTCCTTCCAGACCCTTGCAGAGCAGCTGACAGATAAAGAGCTGGAAGAAGGCAGACTCTATCCTCCTCTCTCCAACATCAGAGAAGTCTCTGTCCAGATGGCTGTCAAGGCAAGTCTCCTGAAAATGATGATTTCCAACTTTCCAAATGTTTTGATTATTGATAAACCTGTTCCCATTGATCCAAACCTTAGCTGTTCCTGCCTAAATGTAACAAACATGAAACAACATTGCTGCCCTGTCAGAGTTTGGTTTATCTTCTGTTCTGTGTAGTACATGCGTCTGGCTGTTAGTCAGTTCTACACTTTCCCTTTCTTGCTGTAGGTGGTGGAGTATGTCTATGCTAACGGCATGGCGTTCCGCTACCCTGAGCCTATGGACAAGGACAGCTTTGTACGGTCCACTGTGTGGGACACAAGCTACGACTCCTTCCTGCCAGACACATACGACTGGCCAGGTGTCAGCTTCAGCCCCAAGACCAACTAGAAGTAGAGCAGACCCTCACTGTGTCTCAATGTCACTTTTCCGTTGTTTCCCACTTAACTCTCAGTCACAGATCGTGCAAACATCTGCTTATGAAAAAAGGCAGTAGAAGCTCCATGTTACTGTATTTGCACGAAACCAGTCTTTTTAGATCTGTGAAAAGAAAGGGTGAAGGTGGCATTTAAATGGAAGAGAGTTATTTTCACTTCACATCCCAGTTCTTTATCACCTCTGCGTCACACCTGAACCTGCACTGCACCAGGAGGGCCACCTGGTGGCGGGAAAAGGGCAGTGTTTTATTGTTGAGATAGATTTTAATGATCTAGACTTTTAAAAAAAATCACATTCATGAAATTAATATCAGAATGTGATATATGGAAGTAAAATACCACTAGAAACTCTGATTGTCCTATTTTAGCAAGCAGAAACCAAATCTTTCACTATCTTTTTAGTCATAAATGAGAATTATGTAAACCGTTGATAGGAAATGGCACAAAGCTTCTTTTTCCTCCTATTTTAACACATGTTGATTATGATATGATGCATTTTGTTGTCTACACTCCTAATGCAGATGTTAGTCCAAACTCCACGTTAAAAAAGGTTTTAACGTGGAGTTTGGGCACTGTCTTTTTTCCCACATCAAATAGGCCTCTGGCGGATGATCCAACCAACGGCCAGTTTAAGACGTGGTTAACGACTCTTTTTTTTAACCTAGGCTTAAATTGGGTCAGATGGGTTATCAGAGAAGGTGTATGAAAGCAGAGGATTAAAGCACTCGGCCTTTGTGATCAAATTTTGAGAGAAAAAGAGGAAACCGTATTCAAGGGAGTGAACATCTTAAGAGAGGCCACAGAATATGAGATTATGTGAAGGGAAATTAAATGAACTATATCTAGAAAAAATGATTAAGAAACCGACGTCCACTCCAGCATTTTTTTTGTTGTATGAATGCTTTTGACCCATTTTGTTTATTTCTCTGAATTTATTTAATATTTGGGGGTGTATTACATGTTTTGCCATTATACTGTATATTCTGTCATCAACACTCCTTTAATGAGTTGTGGTAAGAAGAATCCCTTAAGAATTACCTCTTTGCCTAAATCTAACAATATAAACTGTCCCCTAGATATTTCAAGAAACGATGTGCTGCATCAAATGATTGGATAAACATTATTTTCTATGTAAATTATATTTTGTTAACTGTACATGTCCTTTTGTGGAAACCAGGACTGTCTGCTGAAAGAGTATTTATAAAGTTTTGTGAAGTACATGCATGTGTGTGTGTTGGCAGGTTGGTGTGTGGGTTTTGCTCCCTGGAACATTCAACAAGACAGCAAATTTATAGGTTCTAGGCTGCGTTTCACAGTTCTGACTGAACATGATCATTAATAATAATAACAGTCACTTCTCAGCTTTGACTATATTTAGAGATGGAAATGAAGGCAATTTAATAAAAGAGTAAAGTAAGATGGAAGATGATAAGATAAAGTAGAATAAAACATTAAACTGTTATAAAGAATTAAAGTGCATTGCAAGCTATGATTTAAATTTGATAAATTGCAGCGGCAAGCAGCAGTCTTAAGTCTTGATCTAAATAATACACCTCATAATTTGCATTATGGTTCATTCATAATTCACATTATTGGCATAAAAAGATAGTAACCAAAAAGCTCTGCTGAAAGAGGTCACACAGATCTTGACATCCTGACATTTCGGCTGTCTCATCCTCATCACATTCTGAAGAAAAAAACACAGTTTTTGCACTGTTAATGAACATCACTTGGCGCTTTAAAGTAATTGTAACTGGCAGTATATAACTCAGCATCAGCTATGTTTACTGTCACAATAGAAACTGTTCTCTTTCGACACAAACATTTGTCAGAGCATGAGTCAAGTCGACTTGCTGAGTCAGATCTATGAGCTACAGTATGGAGTTAAATAGTCACAGTTAGAGTAGACGGCAGCTTCCTCGTGAGATATCCTGTTGACTATATTCCAGTGATATCTTTTGAATATATCACATGGCTGCGTTCTATCATAATGAAAAAGCTAAATATCTAAAAATTGTCTGTTCGGTGTTAAATGTTAGAACTTGAGAAACCTTGAGAAACTGTGTTTAAATCTGAAAAATCTACCAGTAATGTTAAAACTACCAACACTGTTGACAAGGGCATTGGAAATCTGTCAGTATCATCCTCACACACTGTATTTCTAAATCAATGTCTCAGGCTGCTTTGTACATTTTAATCTCAGGATGCTTTATTTAGGACCTTCTAACCACCTGCATTGAAGTGCCTGCACAATGCTCAATGTCTATTCAGCATCACTTCATGCGCCACTATGTAAACCTCACAGCTGTTAAACAACTCCACAGCACTATGAATTTAATAGTCAGTTTGTTTTGAGAAAAGTGGAGTAATTGTGTTGTATTCAATGTGCAGCTTTTCCCCCTCATATACTGTGCAGCTTCAGGGTGGAAACACAATATAATATATTTTTAAGAAGAGTTTGACCCCATTTAGTGTCAGGTCATGTGTCTGTCCAGCTGTTGTTACTGACTGTAATCGTCCAGTATGAGGTTTAACTATGTTGTGTAAGAATTCAATGATCAGTTTGCCCACATCGCATTCATGCAGTGTTGTGTCCTTCAAGTCTGTGTTTTCGTAGCTAACTTTTATTAAAGAGTAATATTTCCTCAGTGTTTGTACTCAGAGAGCAACATGCTTGCTGGAAGCGCACAATAAAACCAGTTTTTTGTTCCGGCTCCATTGTCTCCTGAAATGTTTGAAAGTTTTCTGTGACTGAGAAGCTTTTTACACCCAAATGCAGCTTTGTTTTATCATTGCTGTTAAAGAATTAGGCACTGTCATGTTTCTTTTGTTTGGATGAAATCCTGCTTAAGTACCGTACTTAAGTACAATTTTAAGGTACATACCACTTTTACTTGAGTTTTCCTTTTTTTTTTGCTACTTTATACTTCCACTCACTTGCATTTCTGAGGCAAAAATCTGACATTTTACTTCATATTTTTCCACATATATTTGATAGTTATTTTTCAGTTGCATGCTTCATCAAAGCCAAATAAATGCTTTCTAAAATGTAATATTGTCTATACACAAAAAAATGCAGAATTTTGGATCTGATAATTGGTTGACCGCTTTACCATCCACTTAAATATCACATATTTGTACATGTATAGAGTACATGTATTGCAAGAAAATTACTTTTGATACTTAAGTACATTTAATATGAGATACTTTTTGTTTTTCATATGGGTGACTTTCACTTTCACCATAGCAAAAGTTTAAAACAATATCTTTACTTTTACTCAAGAATGACTTTTGTGCACTTTTAACAGACTAGAAATATTCTTTATGAATTGTAATCGACCCTGTTATTAATCTGGAGAAATCCGACTTGATTGAACGCACCACCGTCGCTGTTGACACGTCATCACCATGAGACTGTTTACAATGAGCATGGCGGTGGAAACACGCCGCTTCAACTGTAGACAAGTTTAATCAGTTTTCTTGTAACTTCGGGAGGATGAGCATGGACGTGACTTTCCTCGGGACCGGCTCGGCCTACCCGTCACCTCACCGCGGGGCTTCGGCTCTGGTGCTGCGGACAGAAGGGGAGTGTTGGCTGTTCGACTGCGGGGAGGGAACCCAGACACAACTGATGAAGAGCCAGCTCAGAGCCGGTCAGTCACTGCAGCTACTCCCTGCTGCACCTTCTGGGCAACTAAATAAACGTCTGTAAAGTTAATGAACTCCAACCTTAAATAAACCGTATTCACTTGGAGCAAACACACCAGCGCTTTCACTCTCCATTGTATCGCGAATCCACCGAGGTGAAGTTAGTTTTAGGTTGGATATTTGACAGCCATTCTCTCCGGAGACACCCAGCGGCGCCTCTGACTCAGTTTGGCCCAGTGTTAGCAGGGGGAGGTCGGTTAGCTCGCCTCCCAAAACTTCGCTGACTTTAGGGACCATCAATAAATGACCCTATTTTTTGTAAAGAGTAAAAAACTTTTTTTTTTCTCTCGGCTCAACACATGAAAAAAACATATGTTCATGCCCTGAAATTTTTCACTCCGCTTTACAACAACAAACAAAACAATTGTTTCACTTGGCTCAACACATGAACATTTTTCAATCAGATCGATAAATGAAAACATTTTTTTCCCCCCTCAGCTCGACTCATGAAAACCTATGAAGGAATTGATTTGACGTGAGCTCAAAGGGCACAATACTGTATAGTTTATTCAATTTTAAGGTGGTGAGATTTCTCCACATTGCATTGAAATGTAACTCTCGGCTCGACGCGTAAAAAGACTTTTTTCAGTCGTTAAAGTGTTTTTTTTAACTCAGCCCGACACATTAAAAAAGCAGGGGTTTTTTTCAACACATGAAAGAAAAATATGTTCAACCCCTGAACATTTTCACTCTGCTTTACACGTGAAAACAAAGGTTTCCACTGTAAAAAGGGAATGTTTTCACTCATGTTTTTCTAAACATGTTTTTCATGTGTTTGTCATCTCGACACATGAAACGCATGTTTTTTTTTCTCGGCTCGTCACATGAAACAAAGTTTGTTTTCTCTCAGCTTGACACATGAAAAAATAAACTGTTTCCTCTGGGCTGGACACATGAAAAGAAAGGTTTCACCTGTTGTCAAAATGTTTAGAACCTATGAAGGAACTAGGGGTGGGTATTGGCAAGAACCTCACGATACGATACGTATCACGATACTTTGGTCACGATACGATACGTATCACAGTATCACGATATTGCGATATAAATAAAGATGAAAACACAAGTACCTGTATATGTACATCAGATGATATTGATCAGAGGACATATTATGACAAAACTATTTCATTCAAAACAGCCTCTCCATTTTATTAATTCCCATGAAATTTCCAGGCAGTAATATTCTCTTTGTCCAGCTCGTTGTTCTTGCTATCTCTCTTAACTTTGAAGCCAAAGTGCTTCCAAACGTCAACTTTAAATTTCGGAGGCGTTGTTAACTTGCCATCCATTTTGCAAAGACCTTAGCCACTCTCTCTACTACAGAAATACACCCGCAGCACAGCAGAGTCGCTCTTCGGCGATGTATCGATATTTGGAGTTGAAAAATCGATATTGTATTGGCCGGCAAAGTATCGCGATATATTGCCGTATCGATATTTTTGCCGACCCCTAGAAGGAACTGATTTGACGTAAGGTCAAAGGTCAGAATACTGTAAATTGTTAATTCATTTTTTAGGTGAGATTTCTCCGCATTGCTGCAGTGAAATGTAATCAAATGTGAACCTGTGATAGAGTAAGACATCAGGAAGAAGATGTAAAGACGATGATGAACTAACCTATAAAGGAATTGATTTGATACTGTAAATAGAGTGCGAATGTTTTCAGTCGGATCAACACAAAAGAAATGTTTTCCTTTTCGACGGCATGACGCGTGAAAGGAAGAGTTTTGCCTGTGAATGTTTTCACTTGGAGAGAAGAGTAAAGTTTCAACCTTGAAAAAGAACTGTTTTCACTCGGCTTGACACGTGAAAAAAGGAAAGTGAAAACATTTATTTTTCACGGGTGAGACTTGTCTTTCGTTTCCCGGGAAAATAAACGTTTTCACTCCACTCGATTCTTGAAAAAAAGAAATGTTTCCACTCTAACGCTGTGTTGTAACATGACATTTCAGTGAACATTGAACCTTGATCATTTCTTATTACCACTGTCAGATTAAGATTATCGACAACAGTAAATGATTGATGTTGACTAGAAGATATTTTAACCTTCTTTATTTCAATCAGCTCAGTTTCCCTCCATGATTAATGTAGACAGATCGTCCCCAGCAACCTGAAAAAATGTCATGTATCGTGTTATTCACCCAGGTCGAATCACCAAGGTTTTCATCTCCCACCTGCATGGAGATCACCTGTTTGGTCTGCCTGGTCTCCTTTGCACTGTGAGCCTCAACACCAACGCCGACTCCCAGCAGAGCCCTAACTGTGTGGACATCTACGGGCCCCGGGGCCTCCGGCATTTTCTGAGGGTGACGCTTGGCCTCACGGCCTCGCAGCTGCTCTTCCCTTACGCAGGTAGGTTCAGAAGAAGTTACTGCATTTAGTCTATTCATTCTTTTCTTTGCTGTTTTATTGTTATATCATGTCGCATCCTGTGCTGTCACCTCATCTACCTTAATATTTGTGTATGTTGATGTAGTGCACGAGCTGGAACCCACAGCTGACCAGAGTCCAGAGGAGGGGCAGCTCAGCCCGGAGGTATGTGTCTGATTTTTGGTGTTATTCCTGTTTGGTGAAATCACACCTCAGCTCAGTAGTTGTGCCGGATCGATCTGTATAGATATTGATACCTCCAGGCCCAAATGTTTCTTTTGCGGGATTGATCCAGTCATTGAGTCATTTTGGTAAAATGTGTGCCGTCATTTTTAATGTTGGGTTTTGTTACGTGTCTCTTCAGGCGACAGCAGAGAGCGGCCCTCTGCACCCACAGGAGCAGCCGGGCCGGACGATCTCCCTGGATGTCTCCAGTGACTCTTACCTCCTTTTTGAAGACAAGAAGTTCGTGGTGAAGGCCTTCAGGTTGTTTCACCGCATCCCCTCGTTTGGTTTCTGCGTTCAGGAGCACGATCGACCCGGAAGACTGAAGACTGAACTCCTGAAGGAACTAGGTGAGTGCTTTTTCTTTCTTTTTCTTTATTTTACAGAAATGTGAAGCGGGAAAAAACAGTATAAATTCAAACACAGAGTCAGTGATCTCATTTTGTGTCCCCCAGGCCTGAAACCAGGGCCGCTGTACGGCCGTCTGAAAGCTGGCGAGCCAGTAACTCTGGAGGGCGGTCGTGTCGTTCTGCCCAGTGAGGTGTTAGAAGAAACCATTCCTGGGAGAAAAGTCTGCATTTTAGGGGACTGCAGCTCGGTTCTCGGGGACGGGCCGCTGACGTTGTGCAACGGAGCAGACGTTCTGGTTCACGAGGCCACACTCGGGAACGAGCACCGTGAGAAAGCGGTGGACCACGGACACAGCACGCCTGAAATGGCGGCGGCAGTGGCTCGGGCTTGCTGCGTGCGGAGGCTGGTGCTGTACCACTTCAGTCAGAGATACAAACCCTGCTCCCTGCAGAAAGAAGGAGACGAAGACGTCTCGGAGCTGAAGAGACAGGCTGAAGACGCTCTGCAGGACAGTGGTGTTGAAGTGACTCTCGCTGAGGACTTTCTTACACTGAACATTCCTCTCAAGAGATGATGGTATTAAACTATTGATGTAGTAGGTTTAATTAAAAACAGAATAGCCGTCTCTTGGATGTGAACGGTTAAAAAAAAAAAAAAGATAAATGTGAGCTCATCGTTATATCTGCAAATATGTTCATTTTGTGCCGATGTGAATATTTAAATTTAAAGCCTGTATCAGACGATACTGATGACGTGCCCATATTATCATGCATCCCTCAAGTTAAAGATCTGTTTCCAAAGTAAAGAACTGTTCAGCTTACTGTGATGACAAGTGAAGTAGGGATGATTAACAGCCATTCTTCATTTTTTTAAAAAGGCCAAAATTTCAATCAGATATTCTCGCTGTGAAACTGTGAATAATCACATCGTAGGTTTCAGTTTCAATCACATTTTCTTTCACGTTGACCACAATCTTTCCTTATGAATCAGTAAATGTAGAGAATGTGTGTGATGAGAAAAGAACATACGATCGTCTCCCAAACCTTTTCCAGAGCTTTATTTCTGGATCTGTACACAAGGTATTAAAGTACAACAGAAAATACAAAATAATGTTTAACAAAAGAAAAAAAAAAAACAACTCAATGTTTATGTACAATTCTTATAAACAATAAAGATAGCTTCTTGAACATTTCTCATAGTGAAGTTTTTGATTGTCTATATTTCTGGATATACATTTTTAGGTTTTGTAGGTTTTTTTTATTCACAAAGGTGTTTCTGTTTTCATCAAAGGACTCGAGTTTTTCTTTGTCAAAACCACAACTGCTATGTTTTTTTTTTTTTCCTTTTTAAAACTTCAAAACACAATACAAAATATAAAATAAATTTGCTTAGTGCTCGCTTGCACACACAAGTCTCATACCATGAGATATCAATAAAATATCACATTTTCGAGAGTTCACAGAGTGGTGAAAAAAAACCTACTTCTACTACTTAATGGCCTTTACATTCTGACAGTTTTTTCTGAGTCTTTGTACAAACCACAGGTGAAATAAATATCACTGCACTGCTAAAGCTAGAAGAGCTCGGAGGACCTACTGCATTATGCACATTGCATTAAAAGAGAAACTAGCTCTCCACATACTTAGAGCAGCAGCCATCCCTTTACCATCGAGACAAATATAGACGACGACATGGAAAAAAGATTATTTTTTTTCGAGGAAAGAAAGATGAGTGTCTTTTACACATGGCTGCAAGTTTTGAATGCAAATCTGCAACACTGAGTCATATCAATACGTCTTTAGGTAAAACCGTTTTCAGTGGTACACTTGAGAAAACAGACACAGCTGGCATGCGTGGTTTCAGCTGGGTCCTGGGGGGGGGGGGTTCTGGGTATCATGACTTTTCCAAAGAGAGAAAAAACAAAAAAAAAATTCAAACACCAAGTCAACTGGTAAAATGCAAAACCCAAAATATCTGTACATATCTACAAATTATTGCCTTTTTGACAAGGAATCAAATTAAAACCTTTGTATTAACACAGATTCACAAGTGTAAGAGGTCAGTTAATAGACTTTTTAAAGGCTATTTGCTAAATATTTACATGAAACGCAAAGTGAATATCTTCTGACGCTGGGCTTAGAAACTGAATTACAAAAAAAAACACAATGATGGTCTATATGCATGGAACCTGTCTGTACACACACATGGTGCATTACAAGATGTATGGACATAACAAACATGTTGTACCCCTGAAACAAACTAATTATTCATAGCACAATGCATAGATAAATTAAGTAAACACTACTACTGCATCCAATCAACTGACGATGACCTGCTAAACATTTTACAATTCACAATTAAATGGACTTCAGTCAAGAGAAGAAAGCTCCATTTCTGCTACTAGACTCCAAGAAATTGTCGACCAGATTATAGAAGGCATTCTCTAGTCAGTAAAGGTTAGGCAGAGGTTAAATACAAACACAGAGTGGCTTTAAATAAAGAGATAATACTGCTAGCAGGTTTAACCCAAGCTTGCGAAGTGGTCTGAAATGGCATTACTTAATTTAGGAGCATATTTGAACATTAATTTTCTTTTTCTTTTTTTTTACTATAACTAAAAGGACGAATACAGCTAAGCTTGTCTAGTAGTAGCACAAATGAAAGCATTAGTTCCAAGGATTTAACAAAATCTCACAAAAGGTAAACATATGCAATAAATACAAACTTTACGGTGCCAGATGATGTCTACGTTTATCAACCATTTAACCAATATCTTTGCATTGCAATATTGCTGTTATGGTTCTCTTGTCTCACTGATACCCTCTACGAGAGAAGCAGGATTAAAAAAGAAAAAAAAAAGAAAGAAACTTCCAAAAATCCACCTGTAAAACAAGGTGACTCCCATTATGTTACTCTACAAAGGTGTTCGTAGTCACCCGTTTAAAAAATCCAATAGAAAAACTATGAATCGAGGACTATAATTTGGGATTGACTTAAAATGAACTGTTGCAAATATTCACATGTTCCAGTTTGGCAACTTTGAACAGTTGAAAAGTAAACGAGCAGACAAACTACAGACAAGCTTCCACAGGAGAAAAAGATTTTGCTTTAAATAAACCAAGCTGGAAGGCCTTAGCAACTGAGGCCACGACACTTCCTGGTCTCCAAGCTAAATTATGTGCTAGTGTTGCTCTTCATACAATGTCTAGCCAGGTTTATTTGGTGGCAAATAAAACCTGTTTGCACCTGCCTGTTTACTAAAAAAAGTACCTGTAAACCAAACACTAATAAAAACAATTTTTTTTAAAAGAAAAAAAGTACCACTTCAAGCAACAAAGACCAGCAGCTAAATACTAACACTAGAGGCAGAAAACTAAGCCATTTTTGGCAGCTGGAAAGAATGGCAGGATAACTTAATGTAGCTCTGAAGATGTTGTGTGTTGATGTGAGGGAGGAAGATACACAACTCTCCTACTGCAGCCTCTGGGCCCCACTGTACATGGACGTTACACATCTCAAGACCGCGAAACAAAAATAAAATAAATGGCTATATAAACTCTTGAGAGAAATCAAGATTTTAGTTCTATATGATAGACATCACTGATGTCATATTACACAAAAAATGAAAACAAAAAAGTATATTCATATACATATATATAGATGTGTATATATATATATTTATAATAGAATTTAAACAAATCAGAATCTCCAGTGAGGTCAGTCTTATGTACAAGCTGGATAAGGGATTTTTCGAAAGGGAGAAACAAAGGGAGAAGACAACGAAGATCACTCTGACTGAAGTGCCGCAGTGTGCTGTGTGTGGTGCCGTGCATGTGCTCCCAGAAACCCGTTGGGCTCGTTGCTGCCGGCCAAGCTACCAAAGTCTGTGACGGACACCGCCATTTTGGCGCCGGTAATTCGGTGGTGATGCGCCGCTGTCCGTCGCGCTTCAAAGTCCACGCCGAGGTTACCCACAGACACGTCATTGATAAAGGAGTCGGGCAGGGCCATCTTGAGTCTCTTGGAGGGCCGCTCGCAGTCCTTGTTGACGCACACTCCTCCTAGCTGGCCCAGGTCAGAGTGGTAGAAGCCGGCGTCGAGCATGTTGAGGCAGTCGGGATCCGTGCCGTTAGAAGGAAACCCAAGGGATTCGTCGTGGTTCAGGGACCCACGATGGAGACTGTCCAGTGGAGGAAAGCTGTAGGAGTCCAGGCAACTAACCTCTGCAGGGCTGCACACTGTGGCTACACTGTTACTCAAAGCTGCAGGGAGACAGGACACACAATCAACATTGAATGATTTGATAAAAATGACATGACATTAACAAATGCTTCAAATCTTTACCATAATAACTGTCATTAATGTTGTGCGTTTCTTATTCTGATGTTTTTCTACCATCCCATTACTGACCTGTGAGGTCGCTGGCAGTGATAGAGTTGAGCAGGCTGAGCTGTTGGTCCGCGGTGGTTTCCAGCCGTCCTCCTCCGCCTGCTCCTGAACACACAGAGGAGGAACTGTCCACCGCCAGTCCTTCTGCTTCATCCACCAGCCTGTCCATCAGGTCACTGAATACAAAGGAACATGTTCAACATTCATCTAAATGATGTCTTTCTTTTTAGAGCTCACTGTATTAAACATAAAGCATAATATTCTCCTGACACTTACGTTACACCGGGATAGCTGCTATACTTTTTCTTCCCAAACCGATTCTGCTGCACAAAAAAGTCGAAGCGCTCCGACTTTTTCCACATGTAGTAAAACGCCACACATTCTGCTACTGTTCGTGTTGTCACCTGACGGGGGTAAAGAGAGGAAATACAAAGTATGAGAACATTTCACAGCTTAATATGTGTAGTTCTTCATGCTTGTATAGAAAATACATCCCGTCCACTCATGATGAGACTCACTTTGTGTTTCTGTATGAGGTGAAAATTCTTGTCATACATCTGTAGTGCGTGTTCAAAGTTCTTGCATTCCTCTTCTGACCACGGAGGCGATTTTCCTGAAATAAAACCAGAAATACATCAATATATTGTTGGTGCACGATAAAGCAATCCATGTGTAAACAAAAAGTGTAGAGCCATCAGGTTTCAAGACTCAATGTTTGTCACACTTGTCCTTTTTATATTTCTATAGACCGTATATGATGTGCTGATTGATGAGTGACAAAAACACACTATACCACAATGAGGGATATTGTTATTATACTGTTCCTGTACGAAATGGATTTGAATTGCCACATGAATCTCACGCACAGCTCACTTCATGCAAATAAGTGAGCTCATTCTTCCATGTTAAAAAGTGCATATTTGCATGATATGAAAATGTCAGCAAAAAATAAGGAACGCTTTGTGGGCGAAAACAGTGATTCGTCGAGGGCTCGGTGTTAAAAACTCAAATGCTGAAAAGCACACGGTTTACATCAGAGGCAGGACAGAGGAACCACTCACCACATCAAAAGTGAAACATGACAAAGAATGAAAAATGAGAAGATGCGCTCAGACTATCACAAGTGTCTGTGGGAGTGTTATGAGAAGGATGGAATTGACTTACAATGGGGCAGGACATTCATATTGCTGGTAAAAATTAAGTATCGTGTTCAGGGATATATATTAAGTATAAATGATCTAAAATGTAAAAATGTAAAAACATGAATACATGTTACACTGCATTACTAAATTAAACTGGTGTCATAATGGACATTTAACACCATTTCTAAGTTTTAAGAACCCTTTCTAAATGTTTTTACCTGTACTTTGGCCAAACACTGGAGGGAAAAAAATAAAAATAAACTAATGTGAATAAAAATGTTCTCTTATCTTCCTGCTTGTGTGTAAGTAACAAGTCTTGAATACAAATAGGTGGATTCTCATAGTGGTTGCTGTGGCCATGGTCGTGATGTGCCTGCCCAGTACAATATTGACTGTCAAACTAGAGCAGGTCCTTAAGTTTTAAAGAGCTTCGGAGAAAACTTTTCAGCAGCTGCACATGGGTTTCTCAGAACATTTAAAAAACATTTTAAGCACCCTCGAAAATGCTCAGCCAATTGAATCATGTCCTTTATCATTTGAGCCAAACATAAAAGTTACCTTCAACAGATTAAGATTCTTAAGATATTTTTTGGGTTGGCTGGCAGCCTGCAGTGTTTCCTTTGCTTACCTTTTGAGGACTTTACACGGCTGCAATGTCTCTCTAGTGCTTCACGGGTGTTGTAGTTACACTTGACGAGCTCATTCAAAGCCTATGTGGAAGGAATGAATAGGTCAATACAGGAACATTAAGCAAATGATTCCCATGCACCATAGAAACAAATTATCTTAAGTATTGAAAGAATAATTACTATAGGACACAGAGAATGAATGTCAATTCAAAATAATGCCGACTGCATGAGCTTATATACCGTGTTCATTGTGTCACAACATGAAGGGATTGAACATTAAGACGTGACTGACCTGTTCATTGTCTCGAACGTGCATCCCTGGTTTGTCACATCCCGCCTTTTCATCTGTTGTCCGTGACAACACGTCACACAGGAAACTCCTAACCTTGTTCTCTGGCAATGTACCTGGGCTCCATAATAACTCGTCTTCATCTTCATAAGCTGCATCAGAAAGTACATCAAGTAAAATGAGTCACCTGGTTTATATGATCTCGTCACTATTACAGCGCTAGAATCACATGAACGAACATGTCAAAAAAATAGTCACCTTTCTCCCCATCTTTGTAGTGACAGAGGCAAGAGGGAACATCTGCTTGGTAGTCTGTTCCCACCATTATTTCCTATGATGAAAATCAAACAAAAGTCAGTAAAGACAGAATGTTTAACAAAACACTTTTGGATATTCAACTTATAACATCAAGTAAACTTCATCTCTTCAAGTGTCCCAAAATTAAATGTGTCATTTACCTTTCTGGAATCCTCTGGGCTTGGGCCATCTTCATCACACTCTGACTCTTTGTCACCATCAGAGATGGCGTTGGCTAATGGAATGACAAATAAACAAATAAATACTTTGCCACAGACTGAATTCCAGTGGCACCTGATTGGTGCTGAGGCCCCAGTCGATACCAACCAAACTGGTCTTGGTACTGTAATACGTAATTAAAATGCCCACAACAAACTTGATACTTTATGTCACCAGCATTTTTTTGGAAAACTCAAAGTATGCAAACAGAACTAGTTAAAAATTCTGGCAGTGTTGACAAATGTCACAGTGCTGAAACAATTAGTCTATAAATCAAACAGATCGAAAATGAATCACAAACAAGTTTTGGACTGTTTCATTGGACAAAACAAAACACCAAATGTCAACTTGGGTTTTAGGAAATAAAGCTTTAGGAAAGTTTACTATATTTGGACATTTGATCTACCAAACAATTAATTGATAAATAAAGAAAATAAGCAGGAGATTAGTTAGTTATAAAAATAGTTGTTGATGTTTTGAATCTGGTGGTTTATTTGTATTAACTAGGGCATGATATTGAATCGCATTACATGACCAGCTCAATACATCCAATGCAATGCTGACGACATTATGTTCAATTATATTTTACGTCACACTTACATCGAAGTGTTCTTGGGAAGAAATCCGTCGCCTCGTGTGAGGTTACAGAGGGGGTCAGATCATCAGCTGATGACTGGGTTTCCTCCTCATAGTCCCCAGACAACAGGTCTTTAGCTATTTCCTCCTAGGGAGAAAGAATAGTACTCATTGTATACTGAAGCCCAGTCTTTCAATTGGCTAAATAACATCACCATATAGGAGTCATTATTTACCTTGTCCAACGTCATGTCTGGCAGCTCATCAGTCAGGTCTCCAGAGGAGCTGTCTATACTGGAGCCTGCTGAGGCTTCGTAGCGATAGATGGCCAAGAGTTCCTCCAAAGGCATGTTCCCCTCCTGGAAGAAAGAAAGAGGAAGGTTAAACTTGGCAAACCATAAATTTAGTACAACCACTGATATATTTTCTGCGTCATCCAAATTACAATAAAACTTTCAGACCGAACACGCTTATGCTTTTGACCAAACTGTACATCTTTAAGGTTGTTGGGTTTTTTTTTTAGGAAAAGTGCTAACCTTCAGTCAAAAAGAGTTTAAAGCAAATTAGTGGCTAATTATACAGTTATTCATTGTCTCCAAAAGATCATTTATGGATAAACTTTACAGAGTAAACAGTAGGTGGACTTGACTTTAGCATCCGCTGCTATAAAAAGAGCTGGCTTCCCCATAACATTTATAGGTCATACTAATAACTGCCAGCTTTTTTCCCCAGGTGACAGCAAAGTGTCAGTACTTGCAGCCTCACTGCATGTAGAAGACAGTCTCCCTGGGTTTTCATTATAAACAATACAAATCTTGCATACACACAAATGTGAATTTGATTATTTAAGGTAATTGGGGTTTTTTTTTCTTCATTTTTTTAGATTGCCATTCTAATTGTTTTTCAGGCTTTCTGTGCTTTCACTAATTTACCTTTTCCAGATCTGCAAGCTCAGAGCGGAAATTCCTCCCTCCCTCCAAAGACTCTTCCTCCTCCAGGGTCCTCTCGTCGTCATACTCATGAACTAACATCTCTGCTGTTGGGTCAAAGTCATGGTCCTCTGACGACAAAGAGCCAACTGAATGAGGAGAAGAATACGAATCATCAATATTTACGTTTATCGTACAATTAAAATATTAAAGATTCACATTTTTTTTAA
Source organism: Diplodus sargus (assembly GCA_903131615.1). Classification (NCBI taxonomy): domain Eukaryota; kingdom Metazoa; phylum Chordata; class Actinopteri; order Spariformes; family Sparidae; genus Diplodus; species Diplodus sargus. Next base: position 80,427 of record CAEMYA010000092.1, read on the forward strand.
GAGGGTGCATGTAAATAGTTATCATTCTGCAATTAAAAAAGCACTACATTTTGGCTATTTCAAAGCCACTTTCCTCTGAGTATATAATAAAATATATAATGTCATCTTCACAGTTCTGTTGTGCAAAGTCCTTTCACAAAACTGCAGGTAAACTTAAGCACGTACATGATAAAACTGAGAAGACACTACTAGATTTCAGGCAGATGTTTTCTTACCTGGACTTGAACTCCCTAGGGAAGCCTGCAAAAAAATAAAAGCAGAGCATAAATAAAAACAACAGTTGAGACATGGATTCAAGTGCAACACCAGCGCTTCATCTATACATGTTCTACAAGCCGAGTAAAAGAAAATACACTCACAGTTCGTGTTTACACCACAGTTAACAAGAAAACTGCATTTGCCGCTAACCTTAACGTTACCTGGAATAGGTGGCTAATTCAACGTTAGCCGCAGTTGGACGCCGCACACTGAGGACTGTTTTGAGCAAAAGTGTGGTTTTAAAACCACGGAATAAAAATGATACCTTTCGTAAGAGACGGTCGAAGTAAAATAAAAGAATAAACTGAGGGCGACAAGACGATTTACGCAGTGTCGGCTTCTGTAACAGTTAAGCTAGCCAGCAAGCTAACCCCCCAAAGCCTGATGTTAACGTTATGCACCGAAAAATGTAAACACTAATTCCGTTTGCGCGGCACTGCAATCGACAGAGTTAAATGGCCTACACCTTAAAGCTGTCGCCAATTTATCCCGAACTAGAAAAACAAATTTCCATTCATAACACACGCGATACAATCTGTTATTTCCTTTAACCAACAAGCTAACGTTAAATTTACGTATCAATTTACACAGCCGCTACACCGAAGCAGCTGAGAGAGCGAAGGCGCAGCGGCCTTGTAGTGAAGGATCAGTCCAGACATTCAAGCATATTTTAGAGGAATAACAATGACAATTATGACACCAAACACGCTACACAGAAGGCAAAAACCATCGTCGCCCCAATCGATAACGTGGAAATGAAAAATAAAGCACACAAAATTTAAAAATATCGATTTAAGATCGATTGCTTCTCCCCTGTTTTCCCTCTTACCTCCGCCATATTGGTACCTTTAGCTAATGGGCTCGATCTAGTGCAGTACCCGGATCAGCGCTCTGAGCCAATCAGCGATCCAGGTGACCGTTGTAGTCGTGACGCCGTTCAAACCAACCGCTGGCCAGACTAACGGGAATAATTTACACACGGTGAATGTAAATGGAAACATGACAAACACAAACATGTATAGAAATCAAATTGCCGAATATTTGTTGATAACACGTCGTTTATGGCATTGGTAGCTCACACAATGACAATTTTACCAGAACATTCCTGGATCGGTCTGGGAACATCCCAGCTGATTTCCTGGTCTCCTCAAAATACCGTTTTACACAGATGTGGCGTTTCTACAGCTCTGTTTTTAGTTTCTTTAGCATTTGTGTCACTAAATATCTCCCTCACTTTGATATGTGATGAAATTAGCGAGACTTTTGTGTATATTCATTATTGTTTATTTATGCTTGCTGTTGCTTTTACATGTTATAATAAGATACTAAACGATGACTGTGAGTGTCTTTAACAAAAAAAGTAGGCTAAATGAAGTGTCAGATTATGTTTATATGGTAGGCTTATCATGTAGAGCCATAAACCCTGATTGTTTTTTATTGTTATGTAATGTTTCATTAAAGTTTACAATATCAAATATAATTTCCTGCCTGTTCTCTGATAGGCTTCTTCATATTGAATTATTCATACCTAGCACAAATCAAACATTTAGATCCCATTATTATTATTATTTTTATTATTATCATTATTATTATTATTATTTCATTTTGCTCAGGCAGCAATTATTTATGTTTTACTAAAATGTCACCACTTTTATTCAGACAGTGGTTGGTCTAAAGTTCAAACAAGTTCTCGTAACAAACACTGAATAAACTATTGGTTTGATGACTAGTTCTGTAACACAAATAAGTTTAATTCTGTTGAAAGCGTTTGAAGATTTTTTTTTTTTCTGCGTGAAAAGTTCTTGACTTACTGAATAATCTCTGCCTGTGGCCAAAGCTAATTTTAATCCATCATATTACAGGTAAGCAGGCCTACTCATAGACATATCCCATTCTCCTAACTATTAATTTAAAGCAAAACTAACAATAAAAAAAAAACATCTAACTATCCCTTCAAAGCAAGTTTTGAATATACCACACAGTTGCTTGGACTAAATAGACTTGCTAAAACAATTATGAACAGTAATCCCTTTTTAGAAATATGTTTGAAATGTGCTGTACAGACCAGCAGAGGGCAAAAGTACCCTTTGAAAGTATTGCTGCTCCACTCACACAACTTTATATTTCCCTCCTCTTCACTCCACTTCCTGTTTTGGATGACTATAAAACCTCATCATATTTTTAATCATACAGTAAAATGTAAAATCAGATCGCCTCTTGGGACGGAGTAGTGAAGGTGACACGGTGGACTTCACTCTAAATTACCAGCAATAGACACTTGTATAACTGTATCTTGTACATTTTGAACGTCAAGCTCTTGGAATAGTTATTTTGTGGACAGAAGATGCTAAAGACACTTAAAGATTTCTACTCCTTCAAGGTGACTCCTGCACCAGCTGCTGTCGGTGGGGGATCTGCAGTTGTCTGTGCACAAGACTCAAATGATAAACTGCTTCCTGGCTCATCCAGAAGCAGGACGGGAGGTGGGCATCCTTCCTGCAGCATAACAGAAAGTTGTTTTTTGCCAGACATGGGACTCAAGTTCCATTCCAATTAGTCCGTGTCTTGAGTTACTCACAGGTTGTGTCAAGTCAAGTCCAAAGTCAAGTCACTTTTTCCCTGTACCCAAGAAACTCCAGTCTTACCTGCAGCATCCGATCCTATAAACAAACGAGGTACAAGGTACTAATATCTGTCAAGTAATGATATTATTGACCAATATATCCCACCTGTTGAATTTGTTAATTGAGATTCAGTGAAATAGATATAATCAAACAAAAAAACTTTCATAAAAGCTTTTTTTATTTCTTCTCGGTCAAAAAAAACATTCCCTTCCCACCTCAAGTGTGAAATACTGACAGCGAGATTAAAAAAAACCAAACTTAAATGAAAACATGAAATGAACGCAGACAAGATATATGACTGTTCATGTCTCAAGTCAAAGTCAAATCTCAGCTCATTTGTTTTCTGTCGAGTCACGTTGCAAGTCATTAAAACAGTGATCTGAGTCCGTCCAAGTCAATAGAGTCGTACATGTGACAGGTAGGTGAAGTTTTTGTGCAAAGAGCATCATTCTGGTTTGTCTTTTAAAAAAAGGGAGCATAACATGCAGCTACATTTGCTGTTCGTCAAGTGAAAAACAGTGAGATGAGACCTGCAGCTAGAAGACACAGAATGAGAGAAAGCAGAGCAGTCTGATGTCTAGATTGTGTTTGTTAACCAAAAACTTAATGCTCACACTTTAAGTACACACCACAGCTCAACCACACCAATGCATATATTTACATGCATGCATAAACATTAGCGGTGAATCTGTAATCGTTCTTGCATAACCATCAAGACAGAATGCATAACTATCAGCCGTACTGACTCATGGCCTGCAAGTGGTGAGTGTGGAACTCTTCAGTTTAACTACAGCAAAGAGTCACAGGCTGTTGTTTATATACTGGTCACATTTAATTTGTTATTGGCTTTTTTTTT
>CAEMYA010000092.1:84180-96115 GCA_903131615.1 Diplodus sargus
TTTTTTTTTTTTCCTCTCGTCGCATGTAAACACTTCTTTCTTTGGAAAACAGAGTCCCCCGTAATGTGTAGGAGGTGAAGCGTGGGCCTCGATTGGAGGAGTCTACAAACAAATGAGTCACCGTGTTGAGACAGTTGAGGAGCACATCCCTCTGCAGGCCACATCTGTTGACCTCGTCACCGAGCGAAGTTGGACCATAATAAAGAGCCGATAAAGTGGCTTAAATCTCTTAAAGGTGCATTATGTTGTTCAGGGAAGAAATTTTAATCAGAGGAGAACAAGATCTTTGTTGACAATTGTTTTATGCCTAAACAAACAAAATAAACATACTCTTCACTGACCTTAAAGGACAACGTAATTTCATCCTGTTTATATGTGGCGGACCCTGCCACCCTTCTAGCTTCAAACTGTGTTCTGGGGACTTTATCATCCTCTGAACACCTTGTTTATTCAGTTATGAAGAAAATACATATTTCTGAGTTATTACCTCATTATTACTGTAAATAAAAAAAAATCTGAGTTTAAATTTCTTGTTGCACACTTTCCCTTTAATATCCAAGATGAAGTCAAGAAAAATATTGGTTCTTCTTCTTCTTCTTCTTCTTCTTCTTCTTCTTCTTCTTCTTCTACTACGAATAAGTAGTAGTAGTTGTGGTGCGCTTTTACTGTTTGTGTGTCCTTGTGCACATATTAAAGCAGTAAAATAAGAGCCCTAACCATCTGCCTCTCATCCCTCTTTTCTTCAGGGATAATTTATGATTATTAGAACCATTTGAAAGCCCATTTGAAGCCTGCTGTCTGAGAACAATGTAGTCAGGAAGACGTGGGTTCCTCACCCAATGAGAGAAACTGTCAGGTCAACAAGTTATCCTGTGACGTAGTTTATGGAGAGATGTGTGACAAAGGGTCACAATCCATTGTTGCAGTGTGAAAAGGATGTAGCTCATTAACACTGGCCCACACCTACACCGGTTTTGTGATTGGCTGGCATCAAGCCCACTCAGCTGATGTGCGGTTAGAGCAACAGAGGCGCAGGAACCCCTTTGTAATAAGAATATTGTGCTGATAATGATCAATTATACCTCAGGCCAGATGACACATAGGCCGCATACTTATTGATTTTAATTTGTTTGCTACGTCACTGGAGGGTTTTGAACCGAGTCAACTGCAACTCATAATTGTTGTGGACGGTGTCTGAACATGAACAAACCATTAATTAACTGTGCATCCCTGCACATCCAAGATGATGAGTCACACCGTCAGGAATACACTTGTTGAAATGCACTTGTCCATATCGGGGTATGCCTGGCTTCATGCACACAAAGACTGGAAGGTGATGTGAAACGATGCCGTGTATCGTTTAACTATCCAAGCCTGGTGGATGGCACAAAAGCTCAATTAACATCCTCATTTTATTCATCAAATGCACATTTGTATGACAGATGTTTCATGAAAAACTGTTTATATTGTGTCGTTACAGTGATGTAGCATAACTAAGTACATTGACACTATTGTAGTATTGAGCATACGCACAACTTTCAGTTTTATGCTATTTTGGAGGGAAGTATTGTACATTAATCTACTTCTTTTAACTTATAACTTTACTGTTACATGTAACTTTGCAGATTGCAGCACATTTTAATATCAATTTATCACAAAAAAATCGGAGAAAGACTGAATATCAAAACCAATAACTGGCCAGGTTGATATTGCCAAGTCAACACTAAGTTTACAGTTTAAACATACATGTAAATGTATGCTAAGTGTGTTTTTACCTGTACTTTTGATACTTAAGTACATGTCATATCACATACTATATTTGAACAAGATATAGGATCTTTATTTTTACCCAAGTATGACTTTTAGGTACGTTAACAACACTATATTTAAGCGTATATAAATGTAATGTATGTTTTAATGAAGCAACTTTGTAAAAACTAAGTAACTAAAAAGATTAAACCACAGGCATCGTATTTGTTTGGATTCCTTCTCTGTACTGAGCCGTTATGAAGTCAGTACCGTGGAAAAATTCGCCATGCACTCTACATACACACTGTCATGACATCGCCTTTCTAAAGTATACAAGCCACCAGGTGGCAATGTGTGACAGCTGTGGGTTCTTCATGACTCAGCGATAACATTTTCCATTTCCTCTGTGCTCCAAACACCACCCTCACTCAGGCTGCAGCAGTGACCGGACCCACACACACACACACACACACACACACACACACACACACACACACACACACACACACACACTTCTGTAAAACAACATGTGCAGTGACACAGATTTTTGGTGTGTGTGCAAGTTACAGTTACAGTTACCGCCTGTATCACTAAACAGTCGGCATCTGTGGAGCAAGTCATGTGGTGTCAACAAACCCCTCTGAAGGGCTTAGTCAGTTTGACGTATACCGATGAGTAACGTAAACGAGCTGTTACACTTTCTGCAGTTTCCACGAAATCCTTTGAAATCGTGTGCACATATCAACACTTGTATTAAACGCCTGAGACGCATGTAAGCAATTGGCAGCTGTAAAGTAAATCCTGCTCCATCGCCCGTCCGTTTCCCGTGAGAATAAACAAATCCAGTTTTTAGATTTACATCACAGAAGAGAAGAAACCAAGGCAGGCTGCAGTGGGGAAACGGATGCACGACAGGCCGAGCAATCATCAAATTGTTAGCGAGCACTCCGGTGATGCCAGTTACAGCACACACTTCAACAAAGGGGGCATTTAAGCAGCAGTCTGAGAGGGAGGCCATGAATTGAATACGTAACAGACATCACATCCGACATTAACATGATTACTGATAGATATCCTAGAATCCTACCATGGCCAGCGCTGTATTATGGTGAGTTTCATAACACTGACACACTGCGATCCTTTCATAAAATGTGCTGGTATTGACCGTGAAGTTCGGTCCTCTTTTGTGTCTTGAGTGTTTGGAGCTCTTCTTCTATTACACCATTAGAGTGAGTCTGTGCTGCTGTACTGTAACACAACAACATGTATCTGTCTCTCTCAGATTTGAGGATGTTTATTTCAGAGTGACGTTCAGCAGCCGTTGCACCGTTGCCACAGCTCCTCCAGCTTTCAATAGCTCAGACTGCAAGCTCAACTCTCTAACATCCCACATCCGTCTCCAAAGTATGCATAATGTTTAATAAAAAAAAAGGATTGTTGGGTTAAATCTTTGAAGCGTAACTGTCTAACTTTGCATACACCCACCCCCTCTACAGGTTTTTCTGTCCTAACAGCAAGTACATTGTAAAAATCTACTGTATGGATCTTTTCTCATCATCATGCCCTAAATATTCACATTTTCTTCATTTCAGGTTAGTTAAACATTAACATTTCTACTTATTCATTTGTTTATGAACACAAGTTAGTCTATCTTGAAGTCTTTCTACTTGAAATGGGGATTTAAATCAACGTATTGAAGAATTGTTTAAAAGCAAAGTCTCTCTTCTTTCTTCGTAGCCTGAAGAAAACATATGGGATGGAAACTTACAGTGCATCTCTAATTGGCTGCCTACTTCCACAAGAATGAAAACATTGTTAACCCAGATGAAGGTTTGTACCAAACTCCCTCACACTTTTACTCTTTGAAAATATGACCTCATCTTTGCACCAACATCAATTTCAAGCCTTTTAAATCAAAACAAAGAGCAAAGAGGGTTTTCCTTGCTTGTTTTTGTGTTTTTGCAGTGGGCTCCTGTTACAGCTGCAGAGGAAGTGTAATTCTCCATAAAAAAGGATTCCAAGGAAATTAAACTGGTTTAAACTTTTAATAGCCAATCGCTCCAAATTGTCTGTTCCCTGTGTGGCGCTGATTCTGCGAAGGACTTCAGGAAGCCTTTAGTGGGATTCAGGGACCACGGTGTTCTCAGGCGCAGTAAAATGCATCCTTCCTTTAATTCTGCCTGTAACCTTGCTAAACGCCGTAACTCGATTTACTCAGATTGGACCCTAATGCCCCTGTGCTGTTGATCTACACTGCACAAACATCTGCGAGGACTTTAATTGTCTTGTTCCACATGGCAGGCATGGCTGCATAGTTGGAAGGCAGCAGTGTGTTTGAAACACACAGAAGAAAAGAGTGTTATGAATTCTTCCCCAGGCTCCCTCAATGATTCAAAAAGTTATTTTCAAATTGAATAACTGTTCCCCTAGCTAGATTGCCACCCTTGCACACCAGTGGGGTTGTTATGGGAAGTGCACCATAATTTCCGCCACCAAACGAAATAATAACAAAAGATGTAGTTTGATGACTTTGTGAAATAGCGTGGGATCATGGGAGCTGTTTCCTTCACAGTTTGGTCAGTCACGCTAGAAGCATCTTTTGCTTGATTTGTAGAAAAAAAAAAAATGTCCACTAACGTCAAAGCAGTGAGTGCTAAAAGTACGTGTCTGTTGTTTATGTTCATTGTGATAATGCTAGGTGTTTTCTCATATGTGAATAAAGACGTGAGGGAGCTGGATATGTTTAGTGATGACAAGGGTGTGCTGCGCTCGCTGCACACAGCCACTGAGCTGACAAACATGAATCTCCTCAGCGTCCAGCCACCGCGACAATAAGCCACTGTGGCAGCAACAGATTCAGTCAGTGACCAACCTAGGAATGTTAGCACACGCACACACGCACGCACACACACACACACACACACACACACACACACACACACACACACACACACACACACACACTGGAGCAGTAACTGCTGGGCTGTGTGGCCTTTTTGGACTGAAGTATGTTCATAACGGCTATTTCGCTTGTGTTCATATATGATCGCAGCATTAAACAGAGTTATTTATTCATGAATTTATTGGACTAAAAAAGATCTTGTTAAAATGCCAGATTCCTCTGGTTTGGAACATTGTTTGAAACATTTGGGATAATGTAAGCACACGACTCAACAAAATGCTTAAGGAGATCATTTAAGACATTTTAATGCGGATTGTTACACATGCCTTTAAGTGCTCGCTTTTACATGTTGCTCTTTTTTCATTTGTTCTGTCATGTGCATTTTCTTTTGTATGATTTGATGTGGGCGGGATGTACTCTGAGGACTCGTTGTGGAAGATATTACCAACAGATATTTTCAGTCTTCAATATAAGTGGGCCCATATTTCTGTTGTCTGAGCTGTGTGAGAGCATATGCACATTAAAGGATAGTATAGGGAGCTCAGTGTGTACACTCTTAAAGGGATCTATGTTGTTTCCATTTTACACATTCAGCCTGCAGGTCTAGCGTGCGCCTGTACTGAACTCACAACAAAAACCCTTAAGAGATCGGGGATGGTGTGAATACGATTATGGATCTTGTTAATGGCACCTCGCAGCTATATTCCTTTTATTAGCAGCCGTGGCAGCTGGTGATGTATTCACCTTGTTAGTCTGTGAGTGTGTCATCATTGCAAAATGTGATCCTAGAGACCAAGAAATACCAGAAAAGTGGATTGGAGTATTTCTGCTTGGTGTTTATGTCCGTCTGTGGACAGATTTTTGTCAGAGGGATAGTGTTGCAGCTGTGCAAGATGCAGTCACAGGTGTGAGATCAAAATGACGGCCAAGTTCAAAGATGAGCGAGCTCAACAAGTGGGCCCGAAGTGCAAACTTTACTAGTGGTCTAGTTTTTATTCTTCATTGTGCACAGGAACTCAATCAAGCACAGGACATGCATCCAAAAGAATAGGGACACTTAGTTCAACATTAATAAACTGACAAACTGTAACATGGTTTAGAGCTTATTCGCTGAAATCGGTCCAAAAAGTACACCATTACTGTAATGCAGCCATTACGAGCTGGTGCACGTACTTCTCCAGTGTGCTGGGGTTCTGTCATGTCTCCTCAGGTGATGCCGGGGTCTGTGAGTTCGAGAGCATGCAATTACCAACAGTCTGGGTATTAGCGCTGCTCCTTGTATCCGCGGCCCCATGCTGAGCTCTATATCACAGCACAGCAGAGTCCGCCTCTCACACTGTCTGACTTAAAGTGACACGGACAAACAGATAGAAAGAAACACACATAGCATGTGTCCGTCTGATCTGAAAACTCAACTAAACGCTCGACACACGTCTTTAAATCCTCCCCACTACACTGTTTACCAGCGTCCAGCCAGCGACAGAAATGTTGTATGAATCCTGTAGTAAAAACTTGGCAGTTCAGCCTGTACTGTGCTCATTTCTCTAAATGCTGGAACGCTGTGCGGCGAGAGCTCACTTCAAGGCGGAGTAACAGTGAGTGGGCACTGCAATTTCCTCTCTTTCTGTAGTCAGACGCAGTATCTGCTTGTGTAGGTGTTTGTATATATCAGTAACTTGCGTCATGCCGCATGCTCACATGTTTTATCTGAGACTACCTCTTTGACTGACTTGCTGGCAGCAGCAGCGGTGGAAATGCCCATATTTGTGGTGATGACAGAGTAAACGCTTGAACTGTGTGTTTGTGTGGAATTTCCAGCCCCCGAAAAATACAGTTTGCATCTACCTGTCTCTCATAAACTGGTGCTGTACTGCTGGTATGTGATTAAAGACCTCTTTATCCTCTAAATTATTAAAAAAAGAAAAGAAAAAAAAGATCCAGCTTGTTGCACTAGCAATAGGCCAAATATGATGTCACTCTCCTTACATATCATGCTTCTTTGGAGAAGATGCATCTCTTTCTTAGCTCATCACATTAAAGGCCAACCGGAAGAGCCTGCGAGCATGTAGTCGTATCGCTCAGAAAGTACTCGACACCTGTGACAGTTGTCAGAACCACTTATCTTGGCAGCAGTGGTGAAGGTCTTTATCTTTATCAGCTTAGACAGGATGTTCTTCTCTGAAGCTCCTTTGATTCGAGTATCGAGCAGAATTTATGCAAAGCGATGAGCAACGTACCAAATGTGAAGGATAGAGGAAACAGCTGTGTTGTTATGGATAAGAGGCTCCTCGTGACGAGACATGTGGGTGATGCGGTCTCCATGGTTACCGGGGGAGAGAGAACAGAAGATGTAGAGGCTGAAAACTTGGGAGATTCTCACTTCCTTGAGTACACATGAATTCAGATGTCACACATCCAACTCCCATTCCTGCAGAGACGTTCTTACAGTCGCCAAATTACAAAGGAGCGCTGTCGCTCTCTGCCACCCACTCACCGGCTCAGAATATGATAAAGAAAAAGAGACTATGGTTTTTTTTATATAATCAGTTCATTCACTAGTACAGCCATCAGAAATGAGACAATCATCTCTTGTTTAAGGACATTGTCAGCTGCGTAACGAGTTAAATGATTTGAATTATTTCCCGTCATGGTAGACCAACGTATGAATAAGACTTTTGTCTTCGCTGACCTCTTTCATTTCATCTTTGCTGACATTCTGATTCATCAAAATGCAAAAGCCAAACTTGTGGATATGAAAAGGACCGTATTCAAACAACAGTGCACTCTTTTTTAACACTTAAACGCTGAAAGCTGCAGAAAGGAAAGATTTATTATTAACAAAGGCGGAAATTATTATGTAATGTGAAAACCTGCTTTCTTCGCAGCTTTAAGGAGCTTTTTTTTTAACAGCTTTAATGTTTAGGCTCAGTCTCACAACTCTTATGAGGACTTTTCTTTTAATTATCACCAAGGGACCATTCTGTACACAGTGTACAATAAAGGAGATTTTTCTCTTTTGCATGTAAATAACAATAAAAACCCGCCTGACAGCAAAGGTCTTTAAAAAGTTGAACTCAAACTGAACTCACGAACAACAATGTTATTTATTAGGTACAAGCCTCCACAATTTATAAGATCCTAAGATTCATCTACATACCAACATATTTGCTGGCCTGATTTAGGCCTCTAGAGAGGCGAAGTCGCGCCCTTTTTAGGTGTGACCCCTGAGAATTTAATCCAGAAACACTTTGTACAGTAATAATTGGGGAAAGACAAATACGTTTTGATCACATTTGACCCATAATGTTTGTCATTTAAAAAGATAATCAAGAAAGTCAGAGTTAAAAAAAGAGTAAAATACCACCAAGTTTTGCGTGAAACCGACTGAGTGAACTTCATAGTCAATTTACGTCATTCAGACAGAAGTTCAGACAGAAGTTTTGGGACAGCAGGTGCTCATTCACGTGTTACTGGTGCTAATAGCTAAAGGGTTGAATCTTTGATTACCATGGAGCTAGCTTGGTGTGGCTATTCACATCAACATAAGGATGTTCTCTGCTGTCTATCAAATATCAGTGTTGGGCAAGTTAGTCACTAGAGTTATTATCCTGCTGTTTTCAGCTGGTAAGCCCATTTTCTCCTCCAGTCCAGGACCATCCGGCAGACACAAATGGTGAAAACTGTGAGGTGTGTGGGAAGCTAAGAGCCAGATATTGTCCCTCAGTAGTTGGTGAAGGGCAAAATGAGTGAATATTGAACTTCCATTTGCATACAAACACAAAATCAAGATGAGTGCTGATGTTGCGCCGTGTCTGCTGGAATCGTAGATACATTTCCAAAAACAACTCTTCAAGGTAACAATTTGTCATTGTTGTGTTTACAGTTTCCTCAGAACTGTTCCAGAACACTGAACTGAATCAGAAAACATGGCGAAAACAACAAATTGTTCACAAGATGTTGTTGTTCGGTAAGTTAGAAAACCCTCATTATATATACAGGAAGTTATTCTTACGGGAAGCAACACACTTTGTACATTTTAATTCCTTAAGTGCGTCACGTCATGCTTACCACGCCGCTGCCCTTCGAGGAGAGAGGCTGTTGTGGTCAAAAAACCATTACTCACCCAGGCGATGTATCATGAAGCTGAAATGATGCAGCTGATGCAAGTGAAGAGCAGCTAACAGAGGAGCATAATTGCGCTTCCAACGAGGGTGATATTGTTAAGTCCAGAAAGATTTACGTGCTACTTCAGCAAACACAAATATTGGAATCCAGGGTCATCAAATGTTTTCATCAATTTGCTGTCCTATTCTATTAACGGTGTGTTCATGCATCATGTGCTCTCATTTACAAACTCCGATCCTAATTTCTGTTCTTGATATACTGTCACGTCTCTCACGCAGAAAAGCAAACAACAAGCTTGTTGCCATAACTGTGCATGAAGTGAAAAGCTGCATTTGTGTGCACACTTAACATGACATTTCAGTCAGAATATCAGCACTCTGACAAAATTGGATAATGATATAAAACGACTGTGATGTTCTCTAATGCTGCTTAAAAACAGCATAAAACTGATTTAGGATGGCGACATGGAAGAGAACATTAAGATCTAATTTTAGCGCGACAATTAGTTCTGGCTGAGTGTTACTTTTGATGTTCTGGCCATCTGGCTCCGGATCCTAAAGTAAGTTTAAGATAAAGATTAGAGCATAAAAGCAGAGCTGTGAGAGGACCTTTTCCTTAAAAATAAACTCAGATGATCATCATTATGGTTCACTAAGACTAATAATGTCTTATGTTTCTGGCACTTGAAAGAATTGTCTTTGGCTTTAAAGGAACCAGAAATAATTTCTCCTCTGCTCTCATGACTCATTCCATTACATTCAACTTTCAAATCATACTTATCTATACTGAGGAGGGGGGGCTGCCTTTCATTATTATCTTTTCTTGGCTGAATAGGAGGCCAGTTATGTAAAGAGAAAGTTCAGATGTATTCACAGGTGTGTGTCTGGAAGTAAAGCTGTCTGTGGACTGCGATAAGGGCATAGAAAAAAGTCTCTATAACTATTTCCTCACCTGGAAAATTGTATTCCCTCGGCTGAGACGGCGCAGCTGTTTCGTTATTTCACTCACAAAGATGTCCGATCGCAGGACGATTCTGCTGTGAACGTATCAAATTGTTGGGTGACAGAATCTCTCGGCTTCCCTGTCAATCTTTACAAAAGACCTGGAAATTGTGTTTTAAAATTGGTAAAGAAAAGAGGGAGGAAATGTAAAAGGGAAGTTCTTTGCAGCGCTCCCAGGACAATAGCTGTGAATGTGTGTGAGAATATAACCAGTGGAGATCCTCTTAACTCTGGAGCCCAGGGGGCCAAAACTTTCTCCCTTAGAGGAACAAAAAGATAGAAAAGGGTAAGATTCAAGCTAACTTCAAAGCGTCACTCTGCCACTCTTCGATTGTGAAAATGAGCTGCTTAGACATCCTACTTTTATAAAGAGCATTTTTCTCTCAAAAATAAAACAGCATTTTATATCATAATCATTTAAAGGTGCAATATGTATTATGTATAAGAACAACTAAGGGGCAACCTTTCACCAGTGTTAGTGCTAAATGCTGCTGACAGTAGCCACCATTAGCTAGTTAGCTCAGTTAGCAATGAAGCTAGTGGTTAGTGGACTGCGAGCTTGGAGCACCAGGGGGCTGTGGGTGCTTACACCACTAGCACGGGAGCTTTGGACCAGGACAGGCTAAGGCTAGCCTGTTTAGCATGCTAAGTTCAGTAGACAGCTCTTCAACATGATACTTCACATTCTGTTGATTATTTTTGGTTAATTTTGGAATGTTTCCGACTGAAATTCTTACATATTTCACCTTTAAATATCTTCTTTTTTTCTATAGCAACATCTGGTGGCCTGATTTGAACCTTATGGCGCGCCAACTTTGGCCCACGGGCCCCACTTTGGGCAGCACTGCTACTGACAGCAGGGAAACTCAGGGAGAAAACAAAGAGCCTATCTTCATAATATATCCAGCATTAAAAAGTCTGCTTTTATAAGCGGCAACTCATTGATAACTCTCAAGAATGAATGTTTGAAAGTTAGACACAATGTGCCCTCCCACTGTGTTTTTCTAATCCTGCCTTTATCACACTACTGCGTTATCGGGAGTCCGTAGGTGGTTGGGATGGAAAAGGAAAGAAAAAATTTACGGAAATCTCTGGTGGAGTAGCATTTAGTGGGCATTATGTAAGTGCTCAGTTTTTAAGCTGTGCAGTAACTTGGCCTACTTAGTTCCATTGTGCAAAAAATTCCTCTCGGCCCCCATCTCTTCCTCTGCTCCATCACTAATGCAGCCCCTGGAAATAAAAATGATATACTTAAAATTAGGCACTCAGATGCTATTACTCTTTCCCAGTTACCATTAATGTCTGTTATTTGAGTCGCCAGGCGCAGAAAGACTGGCAGATAGGAAAAACAGCTCCTTATCCATCGTCCAAAGGACACAAAACAGGCACAGAGCAGATTATTATATCTCTGAGAAGCTAAATATAGTGCGCTGTGTAACATCCTGAAAACAAAGACGTAACTGTAAACTTCCATCCTCCGTGCTATTCTGATCGGTTTGGAAACGTGAGAATGCTCAGGACACAGGTCTTTGTTGGCAGAGAGCCCTGAATTTTCTGTGACATAAAAAGTCGCCGTGGGAGGAGCGTTGGCAAATGTAGGTGACTGTTTTCTGTTGTTTAGAGTTATTAGAGTTATTGCTTTTCATGCATTGTTGCGCTTGAAAATGCAAACACGTACGCATCGCTTTAGCCGGTATACCAGGATATGTGCATTTATTGCGCCTCAAGAGGAGCATCTGTTGCCATCAAATCTAAACTCTACCTTACGCTGTCATTCAGTGAACGTATGGTTTGCTTTTTAAGCTAAAAAGAAAAGACAATCATTTAAATCATGCTCAAACATGTTTTCATTTATGTACATTATACCTGCCATGGAAACCACTTCGACCGCTTTGAATCCTACACAAAGGCCAGAGGATGGAAGGTGTTCCTACACGCGGTTCCTTCATCAGCAGTGGGACGTGCTCGGCTCACCTCTCTGCCCTCTGATTCACAAGCGCTTCACTCCCTATCCTGGGTGGTGCTGACTTTCACAGCATTGTTCCCGGCCTCCCATACTCCGCCATTTTGTTTCCTGTGGAAGAACAGGAAGTCCTGCCTGCAGCTGTTCCCAGCACTGTGAACTAAAGAGCTTTTGCAGGGCACAAACACAAACACA
>CAEMYA010000092.1:96147-110795 GCA_903131615.1 Diplodus sargus
CACACACACACACACACACACACACACACACACACACACACACACACAAGACTATACACACATCCTCTTCCTTTTACAGCTTCCCCCTCAGCCTGCGCTCAGGATGGCCCTCTCTGATGTCAAGATGACCCCCGGGGATGATGGGATGAAGCCAGATGCACGTCTGCTTTCCTTTTCAAGATAAAAAACGCCTGCCTGTACTGGAGATACACGTGTGCAAAAGCATTACTGGAAGGACGTTGCAACATACAGGTAATTTTGGGGGGTTTAAGTGTAGAACAGAATACATGTAACACCAAAACGCATTCTTGTACTGAGTAATCAGATGTATCTTCAGGGTTTGCAGGATTATAGCGTCGTCTGTTTCCATACTCACCATGTGGGAACTTGAGTGAACCTGTGATACTTGTTCACAGCCTGGAGGGACAGATCTTTTCTACGAAGGCAATCACACAAGCGTGAGAAAATACCTAATGACCCCATTCATACAGAGGGACTGATGCCCTCATGACCGCGTGTTGAAAGGTTCCTGATAATGAGTATTGATATTGTATGGGCATCAACAATTGCATCACAGATAATACAACTGGCGCGACAACTTATCTGCGCCGGTTATTGTTCCTGTGCAGTGATCCTGATAATCTCTGGACCTTTTTAGCAGATTCGAAGACAGCTCAATGGCCACGCAGTCTGCATGCACTCACAGGGTTGTGGAGACGCACAGCACAGAACATGAATCATGTATTTTGTTTGATGCCGATGACTGTTTCCCTGCAGAAATCTATTAATTTAAAACATAACATAAATGGGGCTAATGCCAATAGTTTTGCAGGTATTCAGTCTTAAACCAATTAAGTTTTGACCTGATGAATTACATTGAAATGTCACCAAACGCCACCATCATCTGTAAATCATTTCCACCTCCTGTGCACTGCTCTCTCCTCTCTTTGGGGATCTGGAAATATCATGGTTGTGGTTTGTAGTTGTGGTGATGTCCAAAGTTGTTTAACCACATTTGGTGGCGAGCATTGCTTTAAACAGTCCTGTCGTGAACATCAGCCGGCTGGCTAAATGTCGTCCCTTACCATCCATGACTGATTCAACCCCCTTGTAATGTACAAAGGATTTTTCAGATGTATTATTCTATTGCTTACATTCACGATACAAGACTAAATGGAGCTGTCGAGCAGTGACGGTGATTTTGTTGCATCTCCCTTCTTGAACAAAGAAAAAGAAAGTAGTGGGTCAGTTCAGTCCTGGATCAGGATACACCTGCTGATAAAAGAGCTGCGTAATTAATCCAATCACTATCCAAGTGTGTTTCAGAATGTCGGTGGTCTCGTTTGATGCGCGGCTAACTAACCTGGAACCACACATTATAAAGCCAACAAAAGCAAAATTGTGCCAATTTCGGGTGAAAGAAATTCACAAGGGCCTTTCAAAATTGTGAGATCGCTCTCATACAAACCAAGAAGTCCTTCTCTTAAAAGGAATTACAGCAAGCATGTATATAATGCGTCACCTGTAATATTCTGAGAACCAAAAAGGACTAATGGATCTTTTTTTATGTTCGAGAAGGTCTAAGCAGAAGCCAGAGCAGCTGGAACTGAAAGGGTTTCCGGACCCTTGAGCAGTCTGAATGCTTGATACACCACCCCGTTGCCAATCTAATCTGCTGCACATTGTCACTCAAGTTCTCCAGCAAATGCTCACAGTATGCTGGCACCCAGTGGAACTGATTTCCATGATTGAATGCTACATTGATGATTTCACTGTAATTGGTTCTCACTTGGCCCAAGGTCGTAGGCGAATGGAGTTTATTTCGAATGCACTTGGTAGGAGGCAGGAAAACACCCCGGACTTACTGCAGGTCCATCAAGCCGAACATACACCCTCTCATTTACCTGTGGGCAATTCAAAACGGCAGTCCATTGTATCTGGAGTGTGGGAGGAGAGTGAAGGATTTGGAGGGAACCCATGGAAACACAAGGAGAAGCATGAGACATCGAACATTTGATTTTCTTTTACATAATTCTAATGATCCCTGTTGGAAATCTCCGTAGGAGTTTTGATTTTAATTAAACTGGCATTATTCCGTCCCTGAAGCACAATTTTTGATTACTCATAGACTAAGAAGCTGAAGAAAATAATTTTTTACAGGTTGGTCGATTGGACGACGGTATGATGTAATGCTTATTTAAAGAGCATTTAGCCTACATGTAACTATATGTAGAACAGTAACCGAACGTTGGCGTGGGATTGATCACAAAATATAACTCTCGCTCACTTCCTGTGTGCCTTTGCCTGCATTAGTCTTTCCAATGTCTGCCACAATACAGCCATCCTAATTGAACAGGAGCCGTCACGACTGAGAAAATCCTCTCCAGATTAAATATTCGAACTGCAACAAATATTCTCTTTTCTTAAGCAACGGTTTAGAACATTTTGCAAATGAACCTGCCCTCCCTGGCGTTATTATAGGATGAGCAACACCAGTGACTAATAATAATAAAATGACTTTTAGTATTCTTCACTTTTCTTTTTCATATCTGAAGGAAAACTTGTGCCCTCAAGGTATTTAATATTCCTGAAAACACACACAAACACAGTGTGTAGTTATGATACGAGCACACCCCGAAGAATGAAACTGAATCTCTCACATTCCTTTAATTAATTAGACTTCCTCTGCTTTAGCCTCTGGAGGAGCCAGTTTCCTTTCTCCAACCATCCATATGCTTCCTTCAAGGAAGGATGCCATCACACCTCCTCCTCCACCCTGAAGGTTCCACCCTTTCCTCACTTTAAACCCTTGGCCCAGTCGAGTTCAGTGGAGATTGGGTGTGAAGTAAAACTGCATTGTTTCGTACATGAAGTCCTGCACCTATGCATTCTCTGTGTGCATGGATACTGTGTGTGCTTTGTGTGTGTGCAAGTAAAAAAAAAATGGAAAGAGTACCTCAGAATTATTAAAAGAGAATCCCCTCTGAGACAAAGGGGTGACTCAATATTGCTACACGCAGCAGCAAATTCTCCTGTTGGCTTATTTTATGCAACACAGCCCGAGTTTTGTGCCGTATCACTCAACTGAATTAATCCAGGGACCGGTCTAGGAGATTGAACCTGTGCATTCGTGTGTGCCGATTCCAACTGTGAAACAATCTCTGGTTTATTGACTCATGGAGAACGCCAAAATTTCATATTGCAGACAGTTCACAGCGAACACATTCCAGTTAAAATGAGGACAATGCGAGGAAGCTGTCTTTTTTGTAAGCCTCTTTTCAAGGAGGCTGGATGAGCCTCATAGTTGCAATAACAGCAGCTGAGCACGGGGGGCACCATCCACCCACACAGGACATCTATATCTGTGGATTCGTTTGTGACTCACTTAAAAAAAAAAAAAGCGCCGGCTCTCTGACTAAGGGGCGAAGAGGAGGATGAGTGTGAAATATTGGTCGGCTCTGGCAGAGAGAGGAGAGCATAACTAGCTCGAGAGCGAGCGAGCGAGCGAGCGAACGCGGTGAATCATCGTTAAGGATCCCGTGAAAACGCAGGGCGGCGGAGCCTCCCCCTTCACAGGAAGCCTCTCCCACAGGGCGAATAGGTGAGGAGAGCCAGGGAACTTCCTCCTGCTGGGGGAACGCTCACCTCTCTGCGGCAGAAAATCAGGACATCAGGATTTGAAAAAGGCGTGGACAAACTTGGGGTCACTGGTGTCAAGCAGCAGCGGCTTCCCTAATTGTTGTAAATCACCTGAAGGCTGTGGCCCACTGCCAGCTCGGTCATTAAAAAAATAATGCAAGGAGCTTTGTCTGCTCAGAGTGCCAAGCGTTTGAATTTTAATGGAAAAATACTGGCCTAAAGTCCGACCTTCAGGCTCGTGCTGCTCTCTGCAAAGAAAACCAACGCATACACACATTAATCCCATTTCTCAAGAGCTAAATGACTACATCTACGGCATATATTAAACACTACTCCATGTCCTTTGCTGGGCTCATGCTGATTTTTCACACTCGTGTGGGAATGTCCCTGAGAATGTGCCGTGGCTTCCACGAGCACCGTACGTGTGAATGCGTAGATTCCACACACCTGTGTATGTCTAGCGCGCCAGAATCTATAGAAACCCTCTGATGTCACAACCATGATTAGCTGAACTGTGACAGCAGAGGACATCAGGGGGCGAGAGGAGACATCTGAGAACATCAAGGATATGCTCGCGATGCAACGGGAACATACAGCAGGGAAACACCAGCGCAGACGTAAATGCAATAAATCGTACCGACGATTCAGACGGAAATACAGTAAAGCCAGTACTGTGGCAGGTAAGGTTACTGCTAAAGAACACTGGTCTGCTTTTTCAATAAGCCCCAGGTATCACAGGTTTACCAGAATAGCCTTTCATTGAGCGGCAGGAGAGAGAGTCGCCTTTGAACGGCGTGATGATTGTGTCACCCTGTTGGCATCGGGGTTGTCACATACTTCACGCTGCGGAATGTTGAAACTGCCATTTCCAACAGGAAGTGTTCTCCCTCCTCTGATTCATAAGCGACTCATAAGACAAATACGTCCCTTCCAACTATTCCAAAGGTGTCTCTTGTGCCTTTAATATAAAAAAGAGGAGCATTTAGATTATGCATTGCAATTCATATATTCACTGAGAACGCCTTAAAGTTCCTGTCCTCAACATGAGCATCCCAGCTTTGTGCAACCCCTCTGTGAACCTCAAGAAGAAGTAGAGGAGGACATACTTTATTAATCCTCTTGGGGAAATTTGATGTTTTTACTGTGTTGTTATTTTTTCCACACACAGGCCCGCAACTACACATGAAATAGCAAGAAGTATTAACTAATTGTTATCCAGGGTTGACAGGCTGAGGTCCATGTAAGCCTGCATTGGACAGAAGGGTCTGATCCGTCCTAAAGAGGTAGCTGGTCCATCATATAGTACAAATCAGATTACATTTTGCACCTTGGCGTCCTCGAGTCTGCAGCACGAGAGCTTGCAAATTCCACACAAGGATAATTCTGCAAACTGTCAATTAATCCTGCTCGCTCTTACCACAACATTTACGACGGAGGCATGTCAGGACAGTCGCTGAATTACACGTCCTTCTGTGCCGCCCACTTCCCCCAGGCTGTCTGAGGTCTGATTCACCAATCTCAACAACAACTGAGGTCAGAAAGCCCTGAAACAAAACAGGATGAGGATCTGTTCAATGGAGAGGAAGATCGTGAAAGATATATTTTGAAAAACAAAACCAACCAGAGCTAAATATTCCTGATGCTGACCTGCACACGACCAGTTCAGCCTGACATTTCGCTCTCGATATCTCCATCCAGTTTCTTCTAGATTCACAGTTTCTTTGAATAAATACATTTCTGTGTGTGTATTCAAGCATGGTCAGGCTCAACATACAGTAGCACCTATAACCTAAGTGATCATAATTCATAGGTTGAGGTAATGCTGTGATTCAGTGCAGTGTTTTCTGTCAGCAAGCACCATGGCGTTTCTCTCTGGCTGTTTACAGGACCCAGGCTGAGGCGCACGTCATCCAGTGTGTCAGTGTTCAACGGTGCCTGGGAAACAATGGATGAGGTAACTCTTAGAGGCAAATAAATAAAAAAAGCTTTTTCTTCAAGGCATGTTTTGAGCACCGAGGAAGTGGGGGGTTGGCGTTGTAAAAAGCAGAGAGGGAGGAGAGGAAGAGGAGGACCTTGGTTCCCACTGACTGTGTGCAGCTGGAGGAAAATAATGTGAAACAAACAGTGAAAGGAGTAAACATGGCCACTCCTCCAGTAAAGTCCCCGAGGCACCTGCAAGATAACATGACAGGCTTTGTTGTACATGACATCAGAAATCCTGTACTTCAAAGTCAACATTTGTACTAAAGGGCACAGGTTCCTGGATGACCAGAGAGCATTTTTATCGTAGACTGGGTTGCCATGGAATTTCGTAAAAGACACTCATGGTGTCCAGAGGATAAATCCTGCTCACTTTGACTTTTCTGCAAGCACCGAAATGAGTTTGCAGTTTTAGATGATACCTCAGTGACTCACTTGGTACATTCATGCTCCCTCAGGATGAAATGCAATAATATTTGGTGCGGCTATTTCAAAAACATTCAAATGAACCAACATTATCAACAGTGTTCACATTATATCAAATATGTCCATGTGTTTTGATGTCTACTGCAGCTAGCGTGCTAATCCCTGGCACCGTCTTTTCAAATAATACCATTTCATACAGGCAAAGGCGACAGTCTGACAGCCCCCGTAGCTCAGCTTGCAGATACTGTATCATGCCAGCTGCTAGCTGTTAGCTCTCTTTCGCGCTCACCAACGCGGTCTTGATTTGCCTTTTCATGATCACCTGGTTTGGTCGAAATAGACCCTCAATTGATCACGCAAGAAGTTAACTCCTTGTAGCTTCTCTCCCGCTGCACGCCTCGCCAAGGATAGCTAGCAAATAGCCGCAGTCGTTGGTTGCTCTGGTGATAAGCTTCCCCCCGTGTTATTGGAACTTCCTCCAAATTGCACCTTTAAGAGGCGACAACTAAGAGCAATAACCTTAGATTACTGTGACGAAGATAATATGAGCATTCACAATGATGAATGCTAAGGTTCTGTTAACAGTGGCGCCAGGCATGCTCAGGAAAATGTATATATTATAAGGTGAGAAGAGTTTGGACAATCCAGCAACATCTTTTTGAAGACAAATTTTAGTCATATTTTCGTATCAGTTAGCATTAATTATCCTGGCGAAAGTCAGAGAGAACATCAGCAATACAAACAACGACTGTTTGGAAGGTGAAGTTATGTTTTTATGTGTAATTTGCAGCCTAATATTATGTTATATAAGCATTTTGTGAATGTGACGCTCTGTAATTTCAATGGACATCTTTTGGCTGTCCGTTATTCTATTTTTCATCAAATCACTCCCATCAAGTGATCCCAACGATATCGTAACGACCCAGCAGTCTAAGGCTGAATGCACAGTCAGATTCATTATACCCTATATACAGCTGACTCAAAGTATCCCACAATGCATTGTGAAAAGTACAGTACAACCTATGGTCAGCGACCAAGCATTATAAATATCTTCGTGTGTTTCCTTTCCTCAACCGTACACATGAGTGAAATCACCGGCAGTTGAAGTTAAGCTTTTCTTTTTTTTGTTAAAGCTGTTCAACAGTCATTATTCTCATAATCAACCTTCAGTATAGTAGTTGAGCTTCCAGTGCGCTTTGAGTCATCAGTGGCAACTATCATTAAGAGAGAGAGCGGTAGAGGTGCAATGTTCTTGGCGTCCCGCGGGGAAGAAGTGTAGTTGTTTTTGCCTCGTCATAAGCTCTTATTGTTCCATTCTCTAGAGCCAATCATGCTTATTCATTGGCTTCAACAGATTCAAAAAGGCTTTTTTTTTACCACCACATAATGATCTCATTTTGTTTACAGCATGCAAAAATAAAATCATGTCGCATTGCCGCACTGCTGAGGACTGCTGCCATGTCCTCAGTATGTTTTTCTGGGTCTTCAATATCTTGAGATATATTTGGTAATGCTTTAAAATATCTGTCATATCGTTAAAACAAACAATCATATATTATTATTATTATTATTATTTCACTGTTAACAACCAATTAAATACTTTATAGACTTTTTTCTTATCAGCAATTGTGTATTGAAAGTTGCAATTGATATTTATAATGTATAACTTAACTTAATAAATATGTAGTTTATATATGTATAAACATTATTTGGATGGCCATCAGAGATTTGCAACTGATGTTATTAAACTCTACAATTGATTTATGAAACATGTCATTGTTTCTTAACAATGAAATTACCCTGCTAAATCTAACCAGCTATAAACAAACTATTTATTGATGAAGTGCTCCCACAATCATCTTTGTAGTGACTGAAGGGCCAGACAGTGTGAGAGGAAAAGGAGATGAGATATAGATTGGACCTCGCTGTATCAGGATACTCTTGCACTCAGGTTTCTTGGAGTTATTGCAAAAATCTAACATATGTTGCATCATCTATTGAGATGCCTCTCATTTGCATCCTACACTCAGTGATTGCAGCATGCCAGCATATGAACATCTGCTTACATAGCACCTCATGGACCAGGCACGGTAGTGCTTAACGCTTTTTTGCTGGATAACCCCGCAGTGGATTACACATAGCCGTCTAATTTTACCCGTGCTATTGTGCGCTAATATCTTTGATTAATGACTCAGCTTCTTTGGTTTGTAAATATTTGTCCTCCTACTACGCCTGATGGCGTTATCCAGGCCTGCTGCCCTTTGTGTTTACCGGCACACCAGAGAGCAAGACCCGACCGCCTCTGTTCCCTCAGAACATCATCTGGCTCCCACCTCTGTTTACCGAGCTACATGTGTCCTCATTAAGC
Source organism: Diplodus sargus (assembly GCA_903131615.1). Taxonomy (NCBI): domain Eukaryota; kingdom Metazoa; phylum Chordata; class Actinopteri; order Spariformes; family Sparidae; genus Diplodus; species Diplodus sargus. Next base: position 104,561 of record CAEMYA010000092.1, read on the forward strand.
GCCGAGTGCAGCTATCCAGACAACACTCAGAGGTTTGTTGTCGTGAGCCCTGCGGTTAGTGGAGGAAAGTTCACCACATCAGAAAAGTCCCTGGTTCAGTTAAGGGACCACTGACGGTCAACCGCACGGCAACTTGCCAGCGCGGATACATGTTGAACAGGCTGTAGGAAGCTGGAACGATAACCATTTGGCAGCGGTGCTTCGAGACTCACTTGGATGTGAAGAAGAAAACATGATTTGATTCTACTTTCCTGTGTTGTTACTGTGCAGGAAGTGCACTGCAGAGAGGCTTTCAGACGACAGGACAAGAACAAAGATGGAGGAGAGAGAAAAGACAGACCGGAGCGGGTGACCTTTAGCAGACAGGCTGTAGATTAGGAAGAGCAGCACAATCCTTTTCAAGCTCTCTGAAGAGCCACAGAGGATTCTGGGCAGCTTAACTGGTTGTAATTGCATGTTAGTCCATCTGGATGAGAGGACAGAGCAGTCAGCAAGGGCAGTGGGTGGGATCGACTGGTACTGTGTGCTTGTGTGGCTACTGTATCGAAGAAGAAACGTACTCAAAGACCGCAATCAAATGACAAAGGCTCATTTAAAGAACGTCATATCATAGCTGTGACAACAAGGATGTATTTTGTTTCGTCACATTGGTATGTTTCAGCGTCAATCTGCAAACCATTCCTTCCAGGTAAAATGTTGTCAGTACACCACATTCAGCGCATGATTTTCAAATTCAGCTTTATTCCTGCAAACTAACCAAAAAAGGGACCTGAAACGACCTGAAGTACTGTACTTGGGTAAATGCACTTTACTTCTTTCTACCTTCGTGTGAAGTGTGAACGAGTGTGTCCGCGCGTGGGTGCGAGTGAACAAAAGAGCGAGGCAGAAGGACCCACTGTGGATGTGTGTGTGCAGCACACCTCTGTGAACCTTGCAGTCCGTTTGTGCATATGTGTGTGTGTGTGTGTGTGTGTGTGCGTTTCGCCGTCAATCCGTGCCCAAAAGTGGTAAGTGACGGCCACATGGGGTGAGGGTGGCTAGTGTTGTGGGTGGTGGTTGAACATGATGGCTTTTGACAGTGTGGCTGTGTATGTGTGTGTGTGTGTGTGTGTGTTGTCAGTGTGTGTGTGTGTGCGTGTGTGTAGGGACAGACGCCTCAGTGGAGCAGACAGTAACTGCAAGCTCCGTCACCCCCAGCATTAATAGAGGCTGGTGCACAACCATGTAAACACCGGCGACCCCTTGCAAAAGAAAAACGTTAACAACATTTATCAGTATCATTTATGAAATCATAGCCAACCACTGTTTAACTTAGAACAGCATCCACATTATAAACAATAAGATTATAATAGTCTCCATAAAAATGATAATTTGTTTCTCTTTTTTATGGAACTAAGACCAGCGAAATTTCCTCGCTAACACATTCGAACTCAACAAACTGAATAGAGGTCACTCAAACAGTCACCTGGGCTTTTATTTCCACATTCTCCTCATTATTAATCCTCGATTCACAAGGTAACGTGAAAATATTTCGGCTCCCATTGCTGCTGATGACTGACTCTGTTGGCTGCTGTGTCTTGCTGTCACTGGTAGCTGCACTCTATATGCTCTGACTGTAACTGCTTATCAAACTGACCTCCGTCGGTCAGAGGTCTACGGCCGCTGGCTCCTAAGCTAACTGAGCCATGAGCTTATTAGCTAAAAGTTGCTAGCTACTGCCAAGGATAGTTAGCAAAGAGCAGCTAAAGAGCAGCAGCTGTCAAATACTACATTTATGGTCATATTCTACAAATTTCATATATTGTTCCTTCGTGCCATAATTTGCATACAATCATTATTTCCAACATTTGAATTCTCATTGCATCATATTTATCATCCTCATCTAGAAAGTATGTCATTAGCTGTCTCCGTTACATTGCGTCTCCACAGAGGTATTGTTATCATATTTGAGCGAGGGCTATGATTTCATTTGATTTCATTTCAGTATTGAAATGCTGCAGCGCCGGCACCAACAGTGACTCACGTAAGCAAGGGAGGCTGCAGTTGACAGAGGTGACCTTAAGAATAAGACGGTCCTTGAAACTTCATCCGTGTGTGTGTCACCATGGATACGGTGACAGGAACCAAGCCAAATCTTAGTTTAGAAATGATGATCTAAAGCAAACGCACTGTGGTGTGGCTTACACGCGCTCGGCAGTAATGTGTGGCGAGACAGTACGACATTGTTTGATGGGGTTTTAGACGAGGACTGTGACGGTGAAAAAAAACTTTTGGCCTTTTATGTCAGTCCCGCGGTGGATGAGGCAGCTGTGACGAGCGAGGGATTTCTCTCGAGTTTTTCTTTGCGTGTCATTGATTTCCCTGACAGTTGAAAAACTTTTATAGAGTTTTACTCTGCAAAAGGACAGATACTGGCCTTTATATTTCTGAGACGGGTGCTTATTGTTTCTCCGAGTAACTGTCTAAACGCAGGCTGAGACTTTATTCTAGATATTCAAATGAAACTACAGCCCATAAGAACCAATCGCGGCAGAAACAGAGATACAATAACAATTTCTCCACTGGCGGTAGGTTCAATCGAATGTAATGCCCTCTTATTGACCAGACCAGGCACAGGCCCAGAAGTCTGAAGGGTTGTGAATGAAACTCTTTCTGCTGTGGCCACTATTAACACTTTTAGTTGCTGTCAGTTCAATCTAATTAGTTATATCACAATTTCGTTCAAATCTTCTTCAGCTACACACCACAGCAGGGGTTCTTAAACTCAGGGGAAGGCCCAGCCGGGGGGGCGGCTATGAGCCAGTAACAGGGTCCAAATGACCAGGGAAAAAATATGGAGTGAAGCTGAGTTGAGTGATTTATGTCAGGAGATCGAACAAACTAGTGTTTGCTGATGCTATTGTGCCGCCCTATATTTCATAAAAATTCAACTTGGATCTTCGCCGGTTCTCTTATCATTGTCCACCATACCATTGTCTCATAATGTGTTTTCACTTTGAGCAAACACACGCTGAAAGCACTGGAGGTTTTACTGCAAAGAAGGATTTGTGGTATGCGAGGTAACATCGAGTAATACCTTCTGACCAGTTTTCTTGAAAATGGCATTGTCATTCAGAGACGATCCTATAGAGGTCGGTGCACAAATGGTGAGAGGTGTACCCGTGTAGGAGGGCGACCTTTTGTCTTCGCCATTGCATTGTTTTCCCGTGGGTTGTGAGCAAAGTCAAAGCCATTGTGCTTTTTCATACAAATATCATCTAACCGAGACCCACTGAAAGCACTTACAAGATATAAAAGCACTGCTTTGAATCGTGTCCTTATACTTATACAGACATTTCACACTGCAGGGGTTGCAGCTGTAAGAATAAGGCGAGAACTGTCATACACACCCCATGAGATTGCATGTAAGCAACACATTCAATGGACTACACAAATGTAACAATAGTCAGATCTACTCATGCCATCATGATGGTGCAAATGTATTATAAGACTATAAATTTACACATTCGCGCAGATGGTGATTGTTGTCAGCTGTCCTTCCAGCATTTGTCAGCTGTAACTTTGTTGCAAGCTGTCTACCACCCCAGACAGGACCCCAGATGCAGGCTGTGTGAAGACGCCCCGAGACAATCCTGCACATAACAGCGGGTTGTAAGTTGCTGGCAGGCAGGGCGCACATGGAGCGCCCTAACCGAGTGGCTGGCATAGGGTACAGGAACAGCTGTGCCGAGTATAGACTGGAAGCCCTTAGGTCAAAATGGGAGACATCTTCGAAGGTGGTGGAAAATTACCAAGTCGAGATCCTGCAGGACTTCCAGATGCAGACCGGCAAACTGGTGACGGCTGACCAACCGGACATGGTTGTGGCGGACAAACATCAGTGGTGACAGATGTAGCAATCCCAAGCGACAGCAACATCCGGAAGAAGGAACACGAGAAGCCTGAGGAATACAAAGGGCTGAAAGAAGAGCTGGAGAAGATGTGGAGAGTCAAAACAACAGTGGTCCCCGAGGTACGAGGAGGATTTTGGGCTGTGACCCTGAAAGTGGAAAGGTGGCTCCAGCAGATGCCAGGAACAACATCCAGGATCTCTGTCCAGAAGAGCTCAGTCCTAAGAACAGCCTTCGGGCTCCGAGGTGATGGGTCGTATGCTGCTAATGCCCCTCTTTTCATGTGAACAGCTCATGGCTAGATGTGGAAAACATGGCCTGACTTGTCAAGTTGATAATGATCTTCGAATGATCGCTTAGCGGGATTGTGATTGTTAGGATTAATGGAACCAGATCACAGAAAGACACCCTGGGGCTATCGTTTGCTATTTTTTTGTCACAATTTAAAAGAGAACAAAGAGCACTACGTCAACGCCGGCCTCCAATAATGATGAATAACTCAAGATGAATCCTTTGTGGTTCAAGAGGGTGCGACGGTTTTTAATGAATCTGAATTTCAAAGCTCCAGCTGGACGTTGGGGGAGACCTCAACAAACAGATCAAGTGGAACCTTTTTCTTTTTTTTTTACAGTGCTCCTTTTGATTTGCGTAATGTGTGCCACAGCGATGTAACCTGAAGGGCACGGTCACAGGAGTTGCTATGCAACTCAGACAGATGCCAGAAAACGGTAGTGAAAGATGCCATAAATCCAATCACAGATGGGATTTTTTTTTTAATGAAAACTGCATCACTGTACTCCGATAACAGGGCATAAAATGTCAGGGCAGCCGGAGGATGAATCACCAAAATGTAATCTACCCGTCGCTGACATGAAAGTGTCACACCGCGCAAACTCACTGCATGAGAATGGTGGTAATGTTTGGAATCAGTGAACAATGGAAAGTATCTGCTTTGGTATTCAGAGAACGCAGCCCGACAGCTTCACACTGCAGTGATCGGTGATTAAGTGACAAGCCGAAAATGAATGGCATACTAACACAGCTCACACATCACGTGACTCGAGCAGTGAGCATGATGTCACATCCCTGCCTTTACTCTGCAAACATCATCACACCGTTGGAAATGACTAGAACAATCCATCACTTTGTCCCATTATTGAAATGTAAAACTTGGTTTGCATTCAGCGGACGCCCGTGGAGAGTAAATCGAGGAGACGCTGTGAAAAGTGATAAGGCATCAGGATTTGTATTCAGCACATAACCTCAGGCTGCGTGTCTCTCCCCTCTCTCTGTTCTCAGACTCTTTCACTGTCACATGATTTTGTAGAATTTCAGCTATTTTCATGATTCACACCCAGATATTCCAATCTCTTAATTTGCCACGGGAGCCTTCAAAGAAAGACACATTTAAGGATTCGGTTAATGTAGTCCTTGAATTACAAAAGAGGAATGTAATCCAAAACAAAGACGGAAACTGTGTCAACCTATCACGCCGGCCTCACAGAGAGCCGTAAAAAACCCCATGAACTCTTGCTCCATATTCCGTTTGATGTAGTACCTAGCTCGCTAACTCCATTACGGTTACATTAGCTGACTCGAGTGCTGTGATATGTTATTGACGTTGCAGAGGAGACGTGGTCTGTGTGAGCACGTCTCCCGGCTATACTGCACGTCACATCACCGCATGACGCTTCTCTACTCGCTGGTATTTGGCATTTTATTTGCTTTATGATTCATGCGTCACCTCCATGACCCTTCTTTCCTTTTCTCATAGTCTTTCCAGCTTTTAAGGATCTTCTTTTTCGCCCCTCCCTGTGTTTTTCTCTCTAACACCAGCGCCGTCTTCCTCCCTCGCCTCTACCTTCATCACTCTGTCTCTTCTACCCCCCCCTCCCTCTCTGCCTCCTGTGCACATTAGTATTCTGTTCAGTTCCAGTCAGTCTAAGCAGGGAGGCTGTGGATGTCTGCTCCTCTGGTTTGAACCCACTGGAGTGAGGCACCCCAGCATGGCACAGCGCTTTATTCATCAGGGTGTAATTACTCAGACAGACACACACTCACACAGACTCACACGTAAGTTCTCTGCTAAATCTCCACCTATCTCTGCAGGCGAAGATTAAGCGTCCCTCTCCTGTACGGCGGTGAGGAGTGCTGCTGCTGCACCGCAAGCCGCCCCTGAGTGCGGTCAGAGCTGACAGATTTCATTAGAGCCGCGATGCAGGCTGTCTCGGCGTCTGCCTTGATAAGTCCTGCAGGACAACACAGGACCCAAGACATCACGACACAGCGCAACACACGGCGGCGTCGAACAGCATCACGAAACACAGCATGACGAAGCAAAAAAA